>MJUU01044196.1:99146-114687 GCA_002080025.1 Modiolus philippinarum | reverse complement strand
AGCTACAAGGGGTCAAAGGGGCCAAAAATGCAATTTTTCTATATATGTCAAATCTTTATTTTTCATCGGATTTCGATTGGATTTTTTTCTTTGGATTCCTCTTGATCTAAGCTTTCAGAAATATGTCGACGGATTTGGTGTAGCTCTTACCGTTTCTGAGCTACAAGGGGTCAAAGGGGCCAATATCACAATTTTTCTTAATATGTCAAATCTTTATTTTTTCATCAGATTTCGATGGGATTTTTTTCTTTGGATTCCTCTTGATCTAAGCTTTCAGAGGTACATATGTATGTCAACAGATTTTGTGTAGGTCTTACCGTTTCCGAGCTACAAGGGGTCAAAGGGGCAAAAAATGCAATTTTTCTACATATGTCAAATCTTTATTTTTTATCGGATTTAGATGGGATTTTTTTCATTGGATTCCTCATGATCTAAGCTTTCAGTGGTATGTCAACGGATTTTTTGTAGGTCTTACCGTTTCCGAGCTACAAGGGGTCAAAGGGGCCAAAAATGCAATTTTTCTGAATATGTCAAATCTTTATTTTTCTTTGGATTTCCATTGGATTTTTTTCTTTGGATTCCTCTTGATCTAAGCTTTCAGTAGTATTGCAATGGATTTTGTGTAGTTCTTACCGTTTCCGAGCTACAAGGGGTCAAAGGGGCCAAAACTGCAATTTTTCTAAATATGTCATATCTTTATTTTTCATCAGATTTCGATGGGTTTTTTTTTCTTGTCTGTAAAGTTTTAGTTGATAGTACATATATTGCATAGCTCTTTCGGTTTTTTATCAGTAAGTAATCAAAAGGGTTGATTTTTTCCCTATTTTGTTTGTAGCTAATAACTGTGTCTAGCTTCTTTTTGTGTCCATCTAACTATTGTGTCAAGCTCTTTACTGTGTCCACATTCACTTTAAAAATTTCAGTGGTCGACATGCTGCGGTCGTATCATGCTGCGCTTGGGGTAGCCCTTTATTAACTTTGAAAATTACCACAAATATGTGGGGTTTCAGATTGCTGGAGCGGCGGTGATATGTGTTGTTCTTGTATTATTGAAATCATTTAAATTTCCTCTGATTATGATTTTATTTATATGCCCCCAGATCGATGATCGGGGGGCATATTGTTTTTGTCCTGTTTGTCTGTTTGTCTGTGCATCCGAAACTTTAACTTTGGCTATAACTTTTGAACTATGTAAGGTAGACTTTTCATACTTGGCAGGTGTATAGGTCTAGTCAAGAGGAACATAAATGTGCAAAAAAGAATTAGGTCAGGTCAAAGGTCAAGGTCACAAAGGTTAAAAAGGGGTGAAATTGGCTGTTTTCACATATTTAGTCCCCTACCGGCTTCGCCGAAGGGGACTTTAGGTTTGCACTCCGTCAGTCTGTCAGTCCGTCAGTCTGTCAGTCAGTCCGTCACACTCAGTTTTCCGGACTTTTTTCCCAAACTATAAGAGATGTTTATCTAATATTTGGTATGTAAGTCTACCACTATGAGTTACAGATCAAGTTTGAGTTTGGTTCCGGTTCATTGATTTTTGGCGGAGTTATGGGCCTTGGACTTAGAAAATTTTGGTAAAATATAGGTTCAGGACTTTTTTCTAAACCGTTACAGATAGTAAGCTAATATTTGCTATGTGAGTCTACTGCTGAGAGTTACAGATCAAGTTTGAGTTTGGTTCCGGTCCATTGATATTTTACGGAGTTATGGGCCTTGGACTTGGAAAATTTCGGTAAAATATAGGTTTCCGGACTTTTTTTTAAAACCGTTACAGATATTAAGCTAATATTTGCTATGTGAGTCTACTGCCATGAGTTACAGATCAAGTTAGAGTTTGGTTCCGGTCCATTGATATTTTACGGAGTTATGGGCCTTGGACTTAGAAAATTTTGGTAAAATATAGGTTTTCAGGACTTTTTTTCTTAACCATTACAGATATTAAGCTAATATTTGCTATGTGAGTCTACTGCTATGAGTTACAGATCAAGTTTGAGTTTGGTTTCGGTCCATTGATATTTTACAGAGTTATGGGCCTTGGACATAGAAAATTTCGGTAAAATATAGGTTTTCCGGACTTTTTTTTCTAAACCATTACAGATATTAAGCTAATATTTGCTATGTGAGTCTACCACTATCAGTTTCAGATCAAGTTTAGTTTGGTTCCGGTCCATTGATATTTTACGGAGTTATGGGCCTTGGACTTAAAAAATTTTGTTAAAATATAGGTTTTCCGGACTTTTTTTCTCAACTGTCTAGATATCAAGCTATATTTGCTATGTTAGTCAGTCACTATGGGTTACACATCAAGTTTGAGTTTGGGTTTAGTCCATTGATTTTTGACGGGTTATGGACATTGGTCGTAGAAAATTTTGGTAAATTATAGGTTTTCCGGACTTTTTTTCTAAACTTTTCCAAATATTGAGCTATTATTTGCTATTGGCCTTGGACTCGGAAAACTTCTTTCTTTAACTAGGTTTGCTGGTATAACACAGAATCATTCCACTGGTAGGGGACTTCTGTATTGCCTTGCAATACGATCCACACTTGTTGACTGTAGAATCCTAATTATTTATCATATTGAGACGGGGTTTGTTTCATGTTATGCCCCCAGATCGATGATCGTGGGCATATTGTTTTTGTCCTGTCTATCTGTTTTTCTGTTTGTCTGTCTGTCTGTTTGCGTCCGAAACTTTAACCTTGGCTATAACTTTTGAACTATATAATGTAGACTTTTCATACTTGGCAGGTGTATAGGTCTAGTCAAGAGGAACATAAATATGCAAAAAAATTAGGTCTGGTCAAAGGTCAAGGTCACAGAGGTTAAAAAGGGGTGAAATTGGGTATTTTCATATATTTTACTGTAGAATCTGGGGGCATATGTAGTGTTTCACAAACATATCTTGTTTCATTTAAAACCTGCAGATCTCTTGACAAATTGATAATGATAATGATATCTATGAAAAGTGTGGTTTTTTTAAATGCATTTGTGATACAGAATTTACAACATTTTTGAAATAAAAAAAATANAATAATTCTTTCAAATCTTTATTTTTCATCGGATTTCGATGGGATTTTTTTCTTTGGATTCCTCTTGATCTAAGCTTTCAGAGGTACATATGTATGTCAACGGATTTTGTGTAGGTCTTACCGTTTCCGAGCTACAAGGGGTCAAAGGGGCCAAAAATGCAATTTTTCTGAATATGTCAAATCTTTATTTTTCTTTGGATTTCCATGGGATTTTTTTCTTTGCTTTCCTCTTGATCTAAGCTTTCAGTAGTATTGCAATGGATTTTGTGTAGTTCTTACCGTTTCCGAGCTACAAGGGGTCAAAGGGGCCAAAATTGCAATTTTTCTAAATATGTCATATCTTTATTTTTCACCAGATTTCGATGGTTTTTTTTTTCTTGTCTGTAAAGTTTTAGTTGATAGTACATATATTGCATAGCTCTTTCGGTTTTTTATCAGTAAGTAATCAAAAGGGTTGATTTTTTCCCTATTTTGTTTGTTGCTAATAACTGTGTCTAGCTTCTTTTTGTGTCCATCTAATTATTGTGTCAAGCTCTTTACTGTGTCCACATTCACTTTAAAAATTTCAGTGGTCGACATTCTGCGGTAGTATCATGCTGCGCTCGGCGTAGCCCTTTATTAACTTTGAAAATTACCACAAATATGTGGGGTTTCAGATTGCTGGAGCGGCGGTGATATGTGTTGTTTTTGTATTATTGAAATCATTTAAATTTCCTCTGATTATGATTTTATTTATATGCCCCAGATCGATAATCGGGGGCATATTGTTTTTGTCCTGTTTGTCTGTTTGTCTGTGCATCCGAAACTTTAACTTTGGCTATAACTTTTGAACTATGTAAGGTAGACTTTTCATACTTGGCAGGTGTATAGGTCTAGTCAAGAGGAACATAAATATGCAAAAAAGAATTAGGTCAGGTCAAAGGTCAAGGTCACAAAGGTTAAAAAGGGGTGAAATTGGCTGTTTTCACATATTTAGTCCCCTACCGGCTACGCCGAAGGGGACTTTAGGTTTGCACTCCGTCAGTGTGTCAGTCTGTCAGTCTGTCAGTCAGTCCATCACACTCAGTTTTCCGGACTTTTTTCCCAGAACTATAAGAGATATTTATCTAATATTTGGTATGTAAGTCTACCACTATGAGTTACAGATCAAGTTTGAGTTTGGTTCCGGTTCATTGATTTTTGGGTGAGTTATGGGCCTTGGACTTAGAAAATTTTGGTAAAATATAGGTTCAGGACTTTTTTCTAAACCATTACAGATAGTAAGCTAATATTTGCTATGTGAGTCTACTGCTGTGAGTTACAGATCAAGTTCGAGTTTGGCTCCGGTCCATTGATATTTTACGGAGTTATGGGCCTTGGACTTAGCAAATTTCGGTAAAATATAGGTTTTCCGGACTTTTTTTCTAAACCGTTACAGATATTAAGCTGATATTTGCTATGTGAGTCTACTGCTATGAGTTACAGATCAAGTTTGAGTTTGGTTCCGGTCCACTGATATTTTACAGAGTTATGGGCCTTGGACTTGGAAAATTTCGGTAAAATATAGGTTTCCGGACTTTTTTTCAAAACCGTTACAGATATTAAGCTAATATTTGCTATGTGAGTCTACTGCCATGAGTTACAGATCAAGTTCGAGTTTGGTTCCGGTCCATTGATATTTTACGGAGTTATATGACCTTGGACTTAGAAAATTTTGGTAAAATATAGGTTTTCAGGACTTTTTTTCTTAACCGTTACAGATAATAATCTAATATTTGCTATGTGAGTCTACTGCTATGAGTTACAGATCAAGTTCCAGTTTGGTTTCGGTCCATTGATATTTTACAGAGTTATGGGCCTTGGACATAGAAAGTTTTGGTAAAATATAGGTTTTCCGGACTTTTTTTCTAAACCATTACAGATATTAAGCTAATATTTGCTATGTGAGTCTACCACTATCAATTTCAAATCAAGTTTCAGTTTGGTTCCGGTCCATTGATATTTTACGGAGTTATGGGCCTTTTTGTTAAAATATAGGTTTTCCGGACTTTTTTTCTTAACTGTCTAGATATCAAGCTATATTTGCTATGTTAGTCAGTCACTATGGGTTACACATCAAGTTTGAGTTTGGGTTTAGTCCATTGATTTTTGACGGGTTATGTACATTGGTCGTAGAAAATTTTGGTAAATAATAGGTTTTCCGGACTTTTTTTCTAAACTTTTCCAAATATTGAGCTATTATTTGCTATTGGCCTTGGACTCAGAAAACTTCTTTCTTTAACTAGGTTTGCTGGTATAACATAAATTAGGTCAGGTCAAAGGTCAAGGTCACAGAGGTTAAAAAGGGGTGAAATTGGGTATTTTCATAAATTTTACTGTAGAATCTGGGGGCATATGTAGTGTTTCACAAACATATCTTGTTTCATTTAAAACCTGCAGATCTCTTGACAAATTGATAATGATAATGATATCTATGAAAAGTGTGGTTTTTTTAAATGCATTTGTGATACAGAATTTACAACATTTTTGAAATAAAAAAAATAAAATGATTCTTTCATAATTTACAGTTTTTGATCTTCATCCTATATTTTGATGTGAAATAATTGTTTTTATCTACTGTTTGTCTTTTCAGCTTTTGCATTTATGAAGAATCCAGAAGAAAACTCTAATTTTACCATGTACTTCACCAAACAATGGCAGGATACATACTTCTTATCATTGTACAACTTCCTAAGTGTCATTATACAGACAATGCATATCCTTTACACAGGAAAATCATTTCACTAAAATTGTGTATATAGTCAACGTTTATTGAGATGTGGTAATTATTTGCAGTTTGTATAAGTCTATCAAACATTTTACAGAAATGATGTAATTTATAGTTTGAACTACTTGGTTAAGGGGTGCTAGAGATACCAAGAATTATTTTTTAGGGCCCACCACTATGTGGCGGACGCCCTATAGTAATTGCTCTGTTCGTCCGTCCGTAACAAAGTCATGTCCGGGCTATAACTCCTTTGTCTTTTGAGATAGGCTTTTGATATTTTGCATGTAGATAGATCACTTCAAGACGATGTGTCATGAACAATGAATTGTGACCTTTGACCTTGACCTTTGTCTTCAAGGTCAGATTTTTGCTTTTCTAGTGACAAGTCCTGTCCGGGCTATATCTTTTTTGTCTTTTGAGATAGGCTTTTGATGTTTTGCATGTAGATAGATCACTACAAATGATGTGTCATGAACCATGATTGGTGACCTTGGACACTGACCTTTGTCTTCAAGGTCAGATTTTTGCTTTTCTAGTGACAAGTTGTGTCCGGGCTATATCTTTTTTGTCTTTTGAGATAGGCTTCGTAAACTTTTTCAAAAATCTTCTCTGAAACCACTAGGCCAATTTTAACCAAACTTGGTCTGAATCATTACCAGGGTATCTAGATTCAAAATTGTGTTCGATTAGTCCGAGGACCAAACAACATGGCTGCCGTTACTAAAAAAAGCACATAGGGGTAAATTGCTGTTTTTGGCAAATAACTCGAAAACTGTTACAGATATCCAAAATCTGACGGAGTAAAAGTGATCAGCATGGCAAGATCTACCCGCCCTGCAATTTTGAAGAAAACTGATTACCAGTTTTGGAGTTATTGCCCTTTTTCCGGAAATTTTTCAAAATTTTAATATTTTTTATTTTTTATCAAAGAAACTATAGCAGATAGAGATCAACTTTTAATTGCAAAAATGTTCAGCATATCAAGAGCTACCCAATGAAATTTTGGAGAAAATCCAAAAACCCTTGTAGGAGTTACTGCCCTTTTTTTCACAGAATTTTCAAAATTTTCATATTTTTCGTATTTTATTTCCAAAACTATAGAAGATGAAGGTTAAGTGTAAATTGATAAAATGTTTGCCATGCTATGCTGACTTCAAAAGTGGTGTTGAAAATCGTTCTTTGACCACCATTTTCAAAATGGCTGCCCCAAAAAAAGGTAGCAAAATTCAACATTGTTCAATTTCAATAAAATTTGGTTTCCAAATAGATATTGATGTTGCGACTTCAAAACCAGTGTTGAAAGTTGTTTTTTGACCGCCAGGAAAGCCAGGAAAAATCAACGTTGTCTGATTTCAATGAAATTTGGTTTCCAAATAGGTATTGATGTTGCAACTTCAAAACCAATGGTAAAAATTGTTCTTCCAATGCCATTTTCAAAATGGCCACCGAAAAAGGCGGGAAAATTCAACATTTTCCGATTTCAATGAAATTTGGTTTCCAAATAGATATGGATGTTGCGACTTCAAAAACTGATGTTGAAAATTGTTCGTTGAACGCCATTTTCAAAATGGCCACCAAAAAAGGCAGGAAAATTCAACATTGTCCAATTTCAATGAAATTTGGTTTCCAAATAGATTTTGATGTTGCAACTCCAAAACTGATGTTGAAAATTGTCATTGCCTGCCATTTACAAAATGATCTTTTAACTTCAAAACTGGTGTCAAAAGTGGTCCTTAGTAAGAATGTTTTTTTGTCAAAAAAGCCAAATAAATTAAGAAATATAGTAAAACATGATCAAGATGGCCGCCAGCGGTGACCATTGTTTAACATTGGACCCTATGGGAAAACATGTTCAAAGATTTTCTCCTCTGAAACTTCTAGAAAATGAGTAATTTAGGCTGCAGTTTATGCCAGTCATGGACCAGGTGAGCTATACAGGCTCTTGAGAGCCTCTAGTTATATTTTGCATGTAGATAGATTATTTGATTGATTGATTGAATATTGTTTAACGTCTACTCAGCAATATTTCAGCTATATCAAGACGAGAACAAGTTTGTTAATAAATAATCACTTTGGGGTATGGAAAGGGTCATGGGACGGGAAATTCTGACTGCCACTGGAAAAGTAGGGTGAAATCGTCAAGGGTGGGGAATTAAGCCTTGTAGCCGATCACCTACGGACCACCCCAAAAAGAGCTTGCTACAAGGGTTCTTTAACGTTCAGGAAGCGTGGCATTTCTTCCAACACGTGGACCTGAGTTTACATCCCATCCAAAAGATGGGTTGTGTATTTATTAATCCTGCACAACCATGGAATGGGTCCTATTTGTATATCCCGGGACCCTCGGGGTCAGCCTCCGTTTAGGAGGGGTCACACCCCGCAAGCCGGAGATACTAGGTCCTATTTCTATATCCCGGGGTTCCCTCGGGGTCCTCTGTTAGGAAGACTCATACTCCAAGCTCAGAGGATGCTGCGGGCCTATTCATAAGCCCGGGCTGCGCACGGCGGGATAGATTATTTGAAGACGATGTGTCATGAACCATGATTGGTGACCTTTGACCTTGACCTTTGTCTTCAAGGTCAGAGTTTTGCTTTTGGATATTACATACTGTTTATATCTTGATGATTGAATTGTGTTCATACATGTGTTGTGTCCACACCTGTATTGTGTCCACACACACTTAAATTTGCACTTATATACAGCGGGGCCCACAGAGATGGCTGCCATCTCTCTGATGTCTAGTTACTTCGAACTGTTTAAAAGTGATTGATTGATTTGAGTTTAAGTTAAAAAAAATAATAATAACATATATCTGACCATATACATATTATTTCTTGTTTGTGATGTACCGGTAGTCATCAGGCATTGCTGGTAATATCTGAAGAGTGTGAGATTTTTTTATAAAACTGCATATAATTTGAAAATGTGTCCTACCAAAACTTGATATTGCAGTGAATTGAATATTCCAGATGGTTATTTTAATAATTTCTGTCTCATTAGTACTGATAAAAATCACAACATTTGATTATTGATCAAGTTAAATAATCTTTTTGACTGAACAGCAACATCCTTCCACAGGCTTTCACTAGTGCAGATATCAAGTCTGTCTTTCCTAAGTTCCTGTTGTTGTTCACCTTTGTCTTTTCTTATTCATTTGTGTCTTTCTTGTGCAGTTCCTAGGTGGATTAATTAGGGCATATGACTTTTAATTTCCCCCATTGTTGGTGTTTATTGTTGTCTCATTTAATTGTATAACCAGGTTATGTTAGAGACTATAATTCATACGAATAACTGGATACCAGTATGGTACAAAAGTTGTTATAAATTTAGTTTCTACATATGACCGTTTCAAGAACTTGTTACTCTTCAGTGAAGGTAAAATCAATTCATTTGAAGATCATTATCAGAACTTATGTGTAAAAGCTGACTGATAGTTGTAAAATATGTATAAAACAATCACTTTTATTTGCGGTAGTGTTACACCGTTATCAATGGAATTGTCCTTAAAAAGAGAAAATTAACCTTAACCTTTTACACCATCACCAGTATTATTAAATTTTGATATTGAACATAAAAGAATGAAGGATTTACAAGAAGAAAATGAAAGACTTAAACAACAGGTGAGTATAAAATGTTGCTTTTTTAGATCTTTATTTATTTTTTTGCATTGGAAACAGATTTTAAGTGTAATTTTTTTGGCCTTTTCATGACAACAAGTTAGGTTTTGTTGATAAAAGGTACCAGAACTTGTCTGAAAGCATTTAATTTTTGACATGTTAAAAAAAAATGTCTGAAAATTTTAAGTAAAAAAACTACTATGTAACCAGCTATAATTGCTCAAGTTAGTATTCTCTGTATAAATACTTCAGGACATGTTATTATTAGACTAATAAAATACCTTATAGCAGTTAATTTTCATAGTTGCCAAATTTCGCAGTTCATTCATCAAAGAGGGGTATTTAATTTAAGTGGTCATCAATTTTCGCAAATGTAAAATTGTGTGATCATGAAGGACAAGCATGTATGAAAATGTACTGACTTCATGCTCCCATAAACCTTGCAAATAGAGCGAAAATTAGAATTTTGCAAAAATTATTCGCTGTTTGTATAACTCAGATAAAAATTCATGACAGAAAACTCAGACACAGGAGGATAAGAATTCTAGTCTCTGAAAATTTGCTGATAAGTGTGTAAACTGTAGTACGTGATAATTTTGTTGGGCATATGTAATAGGTTTGTCAACCATATTTTTATAAGTTTGTAAATCGTATGCCATAAACTTATAAGTTTGCAAATGTATGTTTTAAATTTTTCAGGAGACTGCTGATCAATCTTTTTAATCTGGCATTATCTTCAAAATTTCTGAAAGTGGCATTCAACATTAATTCAATCAATCAATGCCAAATGTTTCATTGTTATAAGGCTTCCTGTATTCATTATTTTAAAAAAAAAATGTAATTAACAGTTACATGTATGTATTCATGGTGCATGCACAAAAGATATATCGTTCTTTCCACACAATCAGTTAATATTTTTATGCCCCGCCCACGGATGTGGAAGGGGCATATAGTGTTACCCTTGTCCATCCTTCCGTCAGTCCGTACGTCCGTACGTCCGTACGTCTGGTTAAGTTCTGCGTTTAAGTCCATTTCTCAGAAATTGTAAGAGGTAGAACAATAAGAGTAGGCCAGTAGGTAGATATTTGATAGTACTACAGAGTTCACTTGGCAGTTTTACTCTGTGACCTACATTTCATGCTTGAGTGACTTTGGTTATAAGTTTTGTGTTAAAGTCCATTTCTCAACAACTACACATTATAGGACAATGATGTTTCATCAAATGAATTGCCTTGATGAGTACTACCCAAATCATTGACAATTCGGTGGCTTTGACCTACATTTTACGCTTCAGTGACTTTGGTTAAGTTTTGCGTTAAAGTTCATTTCTCAACAACTACACATTATAGGGCAATGATATTTTATCAAATTAATTCCCTTGACGAGTACTACCCAAATCATTGACAATTAGGTGACTTTGACCTACATTTTACGCTTCAGTGACTTTGGTTAAGTTTTGCGTTAAAAGTCCATTTCTGAACAACTACACACTATAGGACAATGATATTTCATCAAATTAATTGCCTTGACGAGTACTACCCAAATCATTGACAATTAGGTGGCTTTGACCTGCATTTTACGCTTCAGTGACTTTGGTTAAGTTTTGCATTTTAAGTCCATTTCTCAACAACTACACATTATAGGACAATGATATTTCATCAAATTAATTGCCTTGATGAGTACTACCCAAATCATTGACAATTAGGTGGCTTTGACCTACATTTTATGCTTCAGTGACTCTGGTTAAGTTTTGAATTTAAGTCCATTTCTCAACAACTATACACATTATAGGACAATGATATTTCATCAAATTATTTTCCTTGATGAGTATTGTCCAAATCATTGACCTACATTTTACACTTTGGTGAATTTTGTTAAGTTTTGCCTTTAAGTCCAATTTTCTCAACAACTACACATTATAGGACATTGATATTTCATCAAATTAATTGTCCTTGGTGAGTACTGCCCACATCAATGACAATTAAGTGGCTTTGACCTACATTTTATGATAAGGTTATCTTTTGCGATTAATCTTTTGGCGGGGCATCCATGTCTTACAGACACATTCTCTAGTTCAGTTGTATTTTAACTTAAGGCAAATGGCTAAATAAAAAAAAATGAAAAACTCACTTTAGTAGAAAACCATCCATAATAAGTACAATAAAGTGATCTGCATTACTCAATACAAATCATTGACTTCTATTAATTCTATTACAGTTGAGGTTTAACAATCATCCAGCTGTAATAAGTCACAAGAAAACAGAGTCTGAATCATCAGAAGGTTTAAACAGAACAGCAAACTCACTGGAGCTGGTTTATGATTTCTCTGGATTTGAAGAGTAAATACACATACAGTACATTCAGGAGCTATAACAGTGAAACCTGTCTTGAATTGCACCCAGAGTTAACCAATAGATGTATAGCAGACAATCTATACAATATAGCATTTTTAATGCTTTTTGGATGGAACAAAAAAACTGTGGCTCTTATGGCTGTCAGTTTATACAGGTTTCACACAAAAAATTCCTGAAATTAGGTTAGAGATTTAGAGGGGTTTTAGTTATCTGAGTCCAAATAACAAAATACCAAAGTAACTGGAAATTTAGATTCTGCATATGGCCATTGCAACATCTTATGTCTCTTCAGTGCAGATTAAATCAAAAATCCATACATCTTAATACTTGTAAAAAACTGATAGAGAACAAATTACCAAAAGGATCTGTACAGAAAACCAAAAACATCTAAGGACAGAACTATGCACAAGAGGAGATACTCCTTAGTTTTAAAACTTTTCTTAAATTTTGATATTGCAAGTTCGTTTAAAAAAGAATATTTATACTAAATTTTGAATTTTACACATACCAGTATTTTTTTGTAGTGATAATGTTGAACAAGACAAACAGCAGAAAACAGGAAGGAAATTCTTTAAAATGCCATCTTCTCCCCTGATTGGTAGAAAATCAGGTGCAAAGTCCAAAAAGTCTGACCCTCCAGTGGAGCAGCCAATTAGTTCCTCTCCTCTGTCCAGACAAAAAGGGAGTAAACAGTTAGTCAGCAATAGTCAGACAAAGCAACAAGCCAGCAGACAAAACAATAAACCTGAACCAAGTGTTACTTCAGGTAGTGCAGTACCCAAATCAATTAAAGATGTGACACAGAATCAGGACATGATATCAATGGAACAAGTACCAGAAAAACAAGGAGGATCAGACAACACTGAAATCACTGCTTCTTATCAAAGAATTAAGGAATATGTTAAAGAACGTGAAGAACTACTCGGAGATTCTGGTGGGGGGAAACAGAATAAAAGGCCTCAGAAGGTAAATTCTAAATCAGTTGACTTTTGTTATGATGTTAATTATTGCAATGTTTTTGTGTCCTGCCCACAATTTTTGGAAGGAGCATATAGTGTTAGCCTTGTCCGTCCTTCAGTACGTCTGTATGTCCGGTTAAGTTTTGCGTTTAAGTACATTTCTCAGAAACTGTAAGAGGTAGAACAATAATAGTAGGCCAGTAGGCAGATACATGTACTGTGGAAGTACTTTTATTCGTGGACATCAAATTTTGTGGTTTTCATAAATATTACTATTTCGTTGGTACTTAAATTCATGGTTTCTAAGTCTATGCATTAAAACTCTAAGGAAAAAAATGCATTTTGTTGTGATCTTAATTTCGTGGTTTAAGGGAACCACGAAATCCACGAAAATTGGAACCCCACAAACAATAGTACTTTCACAGTATTTGATATTACTAGAGTTCACTAGGTAGTTTGACTCTTTGATCTATACATGGTTTGACTCTTTGATCTATACATATATTTTATGCATGAGTGACTCTGGTTAAGTTTTGTGTTTAAGTCTATTTCTCAACAACTGCACATTACAGGACTATGATGTTTCATATAATTAGTCGCTGTAATGAGTACTACCCAAATCATTGACAATTAGGTGGCTTTGACCTACTTTTTATGCTTCAGTGCCTTTGGTTAAGTTTTGTGTTTAATATACAAATAAAGGGATATGGAGTAAATGTACATGGAACAAAATCCCTATAAATACATGGTAAGATTAAGCAAATGGAACAATGCTTTCTTTGTTGTTCTTCAGTGACTTTGGTTCAGTTTTGCATTTATGTCTATTTCTCAACTGCTATGTAAAGTAGCATCATAATATCTCATTGTTACATTCATCTACAGATGATCTGCATATTTCATCAACAATTGGGTGTCCATGACCTACATTTTATGGTTGAATGACATTGTTTGAATTTTGGATTTCATCACAGTTCAGTGACAGGGAACCAATTTTACGAAGGATTGACTTTTGTTAATCTGTTTCAATAGAATTATTGGGGGGCATCTGTGTCTTATAGACACATTCTCTAGTTATACAATAAATCTTAATTGTGTACATAATCAAAGCAAATTTAGTCATAATGTACCATTACTTAAAAAAAACCTGAGAGGATAATTAATTTTCATTTTCAAAAGGATTTAAATTGATGAGAAGTATCAAGTTCAACAGAATTATGAAATTTCAACTTCATTATTTTCATAGGGTAAAAGAAATAAAATTTTGATGATGCCAATTCAAGGCTGGACAGCTTTGTGACAAATACAAAATGTAGCTGTAGTGCTAACTGTTAACATTCTATTGGAATGGAAAACATTCACAGAAAATCCCTGTCCCCCCTCAAAAAACCAAAAAACAGGTATTTTTTCAATTTTCTTAGGTGTTTGGCTGCCATTGTTTTTTTTTATTGAGCAACAAGTTTTCACAGACACCTTTAAAATATGCACAATGACAAGAAAAGCATTATATATCAGTTTCACATCACAGGTTCACTGTACAGCTGATAGATAATCAAAATTGTCAACCAAGGGAGATATCTCTGGTCATGTTCTTTATGTTTCCTGCTAATTTTTCCAGTCTATTCCATTAGCTTGTATGGAGAAAAGATATCTTACTCAATGGTGTTTTATATTCATGTAACTCTGCAAATTTTTCTTTTTTTCCTGTCTCAGTGTAGAAAGTTAAAGGTTCAATGGAGTTTACAATTTAAGCATTCCTGAATTGCAAAAAAAAAAATGCAGTTAAAATTGAATGCAATTTAACTAACACCTTCAGATAATGAAAGATGTAGACTTGACTAAGAGGCATTGGTCTGCACATACACATCAAATTTGAATAGTATTCAAGCCATGAATTACATACTTTTCTAATTTCTAATCAACTAGCTGAGAAACACCAGCATCCTTTCTTACTATCAAGTCAGTAATATAACTGTACTGTGCTGTTTTGTAGGCTTTCAGTGTAGCAGAAACACAAAGTATATCTATGAATGTGATACAATCAAAGGATGACCCTGTCCCTGAACCAATTCACAGATCTCAGAGTCAACCAGTAACAGAAACTCCTCATGTTAAAGATGTGCCATGGTCAGGTAAGCTTGTTACTGTTCAGGTGTTATAGTCAGATAAGCTGCTACAACTTCTAAGAAGTTTATACCATTAAATGTTACTGTTTATATATTGAGGCTCTTCAGATGTGACAGATACTTTTTAATTTTGAACATAGTATACCAAGAAATGTTTGCAAAATTCACTATTGATTTTTAGCTCACCTGGCTATGCCAGGGTGAGCTTTTGCCATCACTTGGCGTCCGTCATCCGCCGTCCGTCTGTCCGTCCGTCGTAAACTTTTCTTCAAAAATCTTCTCCTCTGAAACCACTGGGCCAATTTACTCCAAACTTGGCCTGGGCATTCACCAGGGTATGTAGTTTAAAAAATGTGTTCGGTTAGTCCGAGGACCAAACAACATGGCCGCTGTTACTAAAAATAGAACATAGGGGTAAATTGCTGTTTTTGGCAAATAACTACCGGTACAAAACCGTTGCAGATATCAAAAATCTGACATGGGGGTAGAATTGTTTTGAATGACGAGATCTATCTGCCCTGCAATTTTGAAGAAAATCGGAAAAACTGTCTTAGAGTTATATCCCTTTTTCCCTAAATTTTTTTTAATTTATGCATTTTTTATTTTTATGCCCCCGTGAAATGAAGTTTCGGGGGGCATATAGTTTTTGGTCTGTCTGTCTGTTTGTCTGTTTGTCCACAAAAAACTTTAACATTGGGTATATCTTTTGAATGGTAA
>MJUU01044196.1:76135-87759 GCA_002080025.1 Modiolus philippinarum | reverse complement strand
CAACGGATTTGGCGTAGCTCTTACCGTTTCCGAGCTATGAGGGGCCAAAGGGGGCCAAAATCATAAATTTACAGATAACCTAAAATTTTTATTTTTCATTGGATTTCGATGGGATTTTTTTCTTTGGATTCCTCTTGATGTAAGCTTTCAGTTGTATGTCAATGGATTTGGCATAGATCTTACCGTTTCCGAGCTATGAGGAGCCGAAGGGGGCCAAAATCATAAATTTACAGATAACCTAAAATTTTTATTTTTCAACGGATTTCGATGGGATTTTTTTCTTTGGATTCCTCTTGATGTAAACTATCAGTAGTATGTCAATGGATTTGGTGTAGCTCTTACCGTTTCCGAGCTATGAGGGGCCGAAGGGGGCCAAAATCATAAATTTACAGATAACCTAAAATTTTTATTTTTCATAGGATTTCGATGCGATTTTTTTCTTTGGATTCCTCTTGATGTAAGCTTTCAGTAGTATGTCTTACCGTTTCTGAGCTATAAAAGGTCAAAGAGGAGTCATAAGGGCTAATTTTTATTTTCCCTAGTTTGTGTCCAGCTAATTACTGGGTCAATTTCCTTATTGGGTCCTTCTAATTATTGTGTCAAGCTCTTTGGTTTGTCCATACTCGCTTTAAATTACACTTTTTCAAATTTCAGTGGACGACATGCTGCGGTCGTATCATGCTGCGCTCGGCGTAGCCCTTTTTTTCTGACTTTTCCATACCAAAATCAGAAAATTTCGAGAATTTAGGTGGTACTGATTCTGAAATTTTAGCAGAAATCAGAAAACGATATGTATCAATACGCTGGATTCCGTATCGATATACCTAGTTTGTTGAAAAATATCGCGATATATCGGTGTATCGTTACACCCCTAAATAAAAGCGTTGTTCCTTTGCTTGTTTTTTACCATGTATTTGTAGAGACTTTGTCTCATGTGCATTTACTCCATATCCTTTTATTCACCATGAAGGAAAATTATTATTGTCTGACACTTCTTAGGGGAAATAATTTGACTTTTCAGTTATTTTTTTTTGAAAATGGGGTTTTGGAGGGATCCTTTTGTGGCTTTGCCACAGAAGAGTCTAGTCCCATTGAACATGATGGCAGATATTTGACTAGTTTATGTAATCATTTCAAATCAGGAAAGTAATATCAGGATATAAAAAAAGTATTTAGATGTTTATTATTGCATATGTTTTAAAAGGTCTACATAAAGTTTTACTATTCATTTTGATGTAGAAGTTGGAAATATTAATTTAGAATATAAATATATTGTTCTGTGTTTATCTTAATGAAAAACAGGCAAGCAGTCATTGCAACTCTACTGGTACTTGGACATTTTTTTCATGTTTTTCAATGCACAAAAGCTTCTCCAGAGTCCTGTAGTAAATACAGTCAAACCTGCCTTTGTGACCACCTCTATTAAGCAAAACTTGTCTTATATGACCCTAATTTTAATATCCCTTCATAGTGCTTCTTTGTAAATTGAACCTGTATTGAAAGACCTCCTGTATTATGTGACCCTATTTTGAGGTTCCCTTAGAAGGTCACATAAGACAGGTTTGACTGTATAACACTTTTTCAGTTAACAAAACACAAGAGCTTTCTCAAAAGTCCTCTAGTTAACATAGCTTTTTTTTGAACATGCATGAGTTTTCTTCAAAGACCTATAGTAAACATAGCATTTTTCCCAGTTTTCAACATGAAAGAGCTTCTTCAACGTCCTATTGTAAGCATAACATTTCAGACTTATGTTGCATTGTCGTTTAATACTGCTCACAATGTACAATTTTTTTTTATAGGACAAAGATATTAGGGCTATTCCATTTAAAATTCCCACCGGGGGGTGGAACACCATTTATTTTTTTTTCTGTTGGTGGTGGGTAAATTTCTATTGTATCCTAATAGTGTAATTATATATTTAATTTTTTTTTCTCTTGGTGGGGGGTATAAATATAAGTGGTGTTCCACCCCCTGGTGGGAATTTTTACTGGAATAGACCTTAGTGAATGCAATATTTTGCAAACTTACAGTATAAATTCATTTATTTTTTTGTTAGAGTTTGGAGTTGGAGTCCCCAACCTACAACAGCAGCCACTGTGATGTCTAAATCTGCATTCCTGTCCGTAGAATGGACCACCAAGTCTGATAGATGGGTAAGTTAGACCCTGACATAATAATCTTTAATTTTCCAGTAAAGTCAGTATACTAAAATGAAAATACTAAAAGTCAGTATACTAAAATCATATCTGTTCATTATGACCGACTATATTACAGACAAAGATAAAAGACCTGCTTCACTCTTGCCCTAATCTCCGATTAGTTTCATTGGTAGTTAGTTTGACAGCTTTTACAGCACATGTTAATTTTGTTCCAACTTCTTATGTTGTGTATATTTAATTGCAGCTATTGCTTGGAAATAGGTCAGGAAACATACGTTTATTTGATGTAAAAGAAATGAAGTCATTTTATGAAGCTTCTGCAGATGCAAGTTATCCAAGGTAAGATTGAATGAATTTTATTATGGTTTAAAACTTTATTGATATAACTTGATGTACTGCATTTAAACCTTATCATAATGACCCTATAAACAAACCATGGAAGGATATGGAGTAAATGCACGTGAGATTAAGTCGCTACAAATATATGGAGAAACCAAGCAATGGAACAACACTTTAATTGTTGTTCTTCATCTTGAAGTCACCATGAGGCCTTCAATAGTGAGTTTGACTCATCCCTCATAGTAAGTTGATGATGGCTCCTAAGCTCAATTTATTCCTAGATGTTGAACAATGCTAAATCTACATGTATGTTAATATTCCCCCATGGATGTGGGATCATCAAAAAACATAAAATTTACTAACAAAGTGTTCTGATAATTGCTGTCATCCATTGCCCAGCAAAAAGACCAACAGAAGATAATCACAACATATAAATAACCACAGGATACTCATCAAGTCATTCGCAAGAAAACTTTGCCTAGTAAAATCATGAGATGAGGGCAGTATAAACAGGTGGTTAGAATGACATTTATTTAAAATTACAAAAAAAAATCAAAATTTGAAAGTATGATAGTGTATCTATTAGGAAATGAGAAATTCTCTGCAAGAAAAAGTACATGAAGAACAAGTATCCTTGTTCTTATTTAGTGCACTTGTTCTTGGGTGAATTTATGTATTCACCAGGACTACCAACAATTCTTTTAATAAGTCTTTTTTTTCCCTATTTCTTCATTTGTCATTTGTGTGTTCAGTGCCTCCACTGTTGTTTGGCTCCTCATTTAGACCTTCTGCAAAGATCAACTCCTCTCATACCACCAGAAGGATTTTGATGAAACTTACAAAAAGGAGGGACATTATATGCAGGTGTGCATGAAGGAATAAAATTATTGTCTGACTCCGCAAAAGGGAGATGATTACCCCTGTGCAGATAAAACTTAAAATGAAAAAAGTGAAAGTTAAAATGCTGGATTCATTTGGTGTCATATATATATGTAAAAAAGAAGATTTTTTTGAAAATGATAAAGAATTAATGCTTGAAAAATGTTATTTGTTTAGAAATACTCTCAGGATGGATAAATATATTTACAGATTATTTCATTTTATAATACAGAATCATATCTCTATGTTCAAACCCAGCTGGAGGGTCATTTGTGTGTTCAGCAAGTGTGCACAGGTCAAGGTCATCATCAGGAAGTTCTGATAGTGCATCAGGGTATTCTGGAAAAGTTGGAAAGCTATCATACTGGGATCTTAGGACAATGAAAATGATAGTAAGTCTAATATTAGTTCAAGTTGAAATGGCTTAAGGTGTCTTTAAACTGTCAAATAGAATTTTCTGATATTTTCATGACTCACGCATGTTATTAGGACATACAAAAAATGAATCAGTAATTGGGGTCCCCAGCTATGTAAGCATAAAATCTGTCGTGTAAAAATTCAGCTATGTTTGTTGAAATGAAAGGGAAAATGTGAATTTTAGCAAAATTTTGATTTATTTTGTTACATCTGATAGAATTTTTTTAATATTTGGTACATTATTAGCTGATATAGTTGCCTTCGATTTGCATAAACAAAATTTGCAGGTCACGGAACTTATTTTTGAATAAATGTGGAAAAACAGATTTTTTTCCTATCATTTCTCTACAGATGATCTCCCCTTAGACACAGGAGTTTGCTGAAAAGTTACAACTATCTGCATGGTTACTCAATAAAAGGGGCATATTTGATCAAATTTAACTATTTTAGGACATCGAAAATCATTTTGCGAACATTCCACTTTTTGTCAGATTCCCAAAAATGATGCAGTTTTAAACCCTTATACTACCTTAACCAATTTTTGTCTCACCCGCGACGAAAGTCGCGGAAAGCAAGACATAGGCGTGCAAAGTATGACGACGGCGATGGCGTTAACTTTGACTAAATACAGGATATTTTGAAACCCTTTGATGTAGGAACATCATATTTGGTACATTTGCAGTACTAATCAAGTGCTACCTGGCGGACATAACATCATGTGACCTTGACCTCAGTTTAACGGTCTAGTGGACACATTAAGTTTTTTTGCTTAAGTCCATTTCTCAATAACTAGAAGTGGTAGGTTGATAATATTTGATATGTAGGTTGGTCTTGGGTAGTTTATGTCAACCTGGCAGTTGACTTTTGTCCTTGACCTCAATTTCACGGTCTAGTGGCCATGTTAAGTTTTTCTGCTTAAGTCCATTTCTCAATACTAGAAGTGGTAGGTTGATTATATTTGGTATGTAGGTTGGTCTTGGGTAGTACATGTCAGTCTGGTAGGTGACTTTTGTCCTTGACCTCAATTTCACAGTCTAGTGGCCATGTTAAGTTTTTCTGCTTAAGTCCATTTCTCAATAACTAGAAGTGGTAGGTTGATTTTATTTTGTATGTAGGTTGGTCTTGGGTAGTACATGTCAGTCTGGCAGGTGACTTTTGTCCTTGACCTCAATTTCTCAGCCTAGTGAGTATGTTCACTTTTCTAATTAGTTCACTTAGATTTCACATCAATTTGGAGATGTGAGACATCTTTTAGGGTCTTCACTTGTTTTTAGTTAGTGATCAATTTATTTTTTGTTATTCATTCATCTCAGCAATAAAAGAAATGATATATTTCAACTGAGTATAAATAGGAAAAATGAAAGGATATGGAGTGAATGTTCATGTGACAAAAACGCACATGATACATAGAGAACTCCAGTTTATCAAGGACAGGGCTTTTATTCCTGTCTACATCTTGATGTCACCTGAGGGTGAACAATATTCACCCCCTCAAGCAAGATTAAGAAGGCCCCTAGCGTGCACTTTAGCGGTATTCTTGACAAAAGTTATATCAAGGTCACTCCCTTGCTCCCCACTCGCCATGGAGTGCCAACTTGGGCGATGCTCAGGGTTATCCAGCTGAAAGCACCAGGGTTACAAGAAGAGAATAAAAATGTTGAGCAATATCGATCACAGCTAAAATATGTCATTGAAAGAACACATGTCGGGAGTGGTCAATGAGAAAAAAAGTAAAATCTGGCAATGTATGCCTACAAATATTTGTCATTAAGTAGCCTGACGAAAGACAAAAATAAGGACAAAAACAACATCGATAGACAACATTACAGAAAATTCTACAAGGTACTGAACCTGTAGGTGTAACATTGGATCCTAAAATAACCACATTTAAAGAACATAGTTAAACATCAGATCCCTTAAGAACATTAAAAGGACATAGTTTAACATCAGATCCTATTATAACAAGCACAGTCTAAGAAAATTGCTAAACATTTGATCCCATAAGTAGCACATTCAAAGAACATCTTTTAATATTGGATCCTATGACATGCACATTCAAATAACAAAGTTTTGAATGGAATCCAATGATCAGCACAGTCAAAGAATATAGTTTAACACCGGATTTAATGACAAGCACATTTAAAGATCTTTTTTCTGTGAAACTACTTGGCTATTAAAAACTGTATTTGGTGGTGACACTGGTCCTTGAATTGTCCCTTTTAAAAGTAAAGTACATGTATTGTGCATAGCATTTTTTCAAGATGCCTGCCAACAGGAAACATAGCTTTAGAAAACAAAGTCAAATAATATATCTGTTAACTGCATGGACTATTGGAACCTAGTCTTGTTGAAATTGTCCATTGATGCCCCTCATCAAAATTGTCAAGCAAGTTAGCATCTCATCAAAAATGGCCACAAGTGAGAAACTTAGTTTAACATTGGATGCATGTAAAGAGTATATTTAAAGATTTTCTATCAAACAGCTTGGTGATTATAACTTAACTTCATTACAATGGTTTTTATACAACCGCAAAAATTTTTGCGGTCGTATATTGGTATGGTGCTGTCGTCGTCGTCGTTGTCGGCGTCGTTGTCGTTGTCGTCGTCATCGTCTGTAGACACTTTAGTTTTTGGTCAATAACTTTAGTTCCAGTAGATCAATCCTTCTGAAATTTTAACATAATGTTCTTTGGTACAAAAGGAAGGTTTGGATCAGTTTTGGTCATTGTTGCCCCACCCGTTTTTAAAAAAGGGGCCAAAAAGGGTTAAATTGGGTGTTTTCACATGTTTGTCTTTAGAATCTTTATTATTAATCAGATTTTTAAGGGGTTTCTTTCAGTGTGCTCCTGAGGAAATTTCCAATCTGGAGTATGCCAACAGATTTAACGTAGCATGTACCGCTCATGAGATAAATGGGGCCCAACAGGGGCAAATCTCCAAAAAAATAATTTTTTTATTTTAAGTCCGATTTTGATGCAGTTTTTTTAATGCATTCCTTGTGAAAAATTAATATGGCGCTCAGCTATTAGATATTTGATAACTTGTTTCCTTTCCCAGCTATGAGGGCCGAACGGGGCCAAAATTGCGAATTTGCGGGTTATGTAGAATTTTTATTTTTCATCGGATTTCGATGGGATTTTTTTCTTTGGATTCGTCTTGATCTAAGCTTTCAGCAATATGTCAACAGATTTTGTGTAGGTCTTACGGTTTCCGAGCTACAAGGGGTCAAAGGGGTAAAAATTGCAATTTTTCTAAATATGTCAAATCTTTATTTTTCATCGGATTTCAATGGGATTTTTTTTCTTTAGATTCCTCTTGATCTAAGCTTTCAGGGGTATGGCAACGGATTTGGCATGGCTCTTACCGTTTCCATGCTACAAGGGGCCAAAATTGCAATTTTTCTTAATATGTCAAAATTTATTTTTCATCAGATTTCGATGGAATTTTTTTTTTTTGAATTTCTATGGATGTAAAGTTTTAGTTGATAGTACATATTTTGCATAGCTCTTACGTTTTTTTCATCAATAAGTGATCAAAAGGGTTGAATTTTTCCCTATTTTGTTCCCAGCTAATAACTGTGTCAAGCTTCTTTTTGTGTCCATCTAATTATTGTGTCAATCTCTTTACTGTGTCCACATTAACTTTGAACTACTTTTGTTAAAATTTCAGTGGGCGACATGCTGCGGTCGTATCATGCTGCGCTCGGCGTAGCCCTTTATTTTTTTTTTTGAAAGGAACTTGGAATGTTTTGACTTTTAGTCAAGTTAGGACAAAGTCAAACTTCCCCAAAGTTCCATTATAAATCTCTGATTGAAATAAAAGAATTTAACGGTATATGCTATATTGCAACTATTTGCCTATCCTAAGATGTACTTATGAAAATAACAAATGTTCGCAACTCGGCTTTCGCACCTTAGGTGCGTTTTCTGATTTTCTTGTTTTCATGACCTTAATAAAACCATGAAAGAAATGAAAAATAAAGCACATAAAGATACTGAATCTATGTATACACTTCAAATGCAAAAATCTAAACAATTGAACTTTGGAAAGCTAAAATTGGGCTGCTGAAGATTTGAATATTATTAAACATATAGCCAAAAGGAAAAAAAAATGTATGTGTTGGTGTGCAAAAAAAAAAAAAAAATTGTAACCCTGCATTGAAGGAGAGGGGGCATGTTGTTTAACCTGTGCATATCAGTTATTTTAGTAACCTTAACAGCAACAATCCTTGTATACAAATATTTTTACAAGGATTGTTGGATTTTTCTCCTCCTCTATGCAGTCTGGGGCATTAAGTAGAAAAAAGAAGGGAACCGGGAATGAGTCAAAGAGACAACGACCCAAAGGGGAGTAATAACAACTCAAAGCCACCATAAGATCTTCAATGAACGGTGAGAAAACCCCACACCCAACGGCAGGTCGGAGTTGGCCCCTGAATAAAGAGCAATCAAGTCCAGCGAAATAAACATCATCCTAGACTCCTATAGACATAAAGTAAACTAACTAGAAAAAGGACAAGACACACAAAGGCTTAATAAATTCCTGACTTAGGACAGGCGCAAACCTGCTGCGGCGGGGTTAAACTAGTTTTATTGGATCCAAACCTTCCCCCTACAGCCAATGTGATAAATCAAAAAACAATCGTAACAACAGTAAAATTCAGTTGGCAACAGGACTGAGTCAATTGTGAAAAATGAAACTGAAAGAACTAAATATACGGACAAAAACATGAAATCACAAGAGACTACTAACAGTTAACTGACATGCCAGCTCCAGACCCATCACCAACTGACAAAGTAAGTTATGTACCCTCAGTATTAAGGTCTAGCCTTATCTGTATGCCCCTACAAACCTTGAGTATCCTCCTTCAGATCAAAACTAAACTTGTCACCTGCTAACTTATCATACAAGACAGAACCCTATTGGTTCTAGAGTTGGTAACCCCAAGGTCAAGGTCGTAGTGGCTAAAAATAGACTTAAATTCTAAAATGTTGATTTCCTGATGATAACTTGTGTATTCTCAATCAGAACAAACCATGGTTTCATTTTCACCTACCACACAAAACAGAACTTTATCAATTTTTTGGTTACAGAACTCATCTACTTCCTGTTTGACGATAACTTGAATTTTTCCCATTAAAGCCATAATTTAAATTTCGTCAAGGACTTCTCAGCTTGTATACATGTATGTAGTAATGATTTGATATTTAGTCTGAAGCTTTAGTATGATGAGTTGTACTGTGTCTCCCCATTTCAAGTTTGTAACTCATCTACTTCATGTTTGATGATAGCTTTAATTTTTCCCATTAAAGCCATTTATTTAATTTTTTCATCAAGGATTTCTCAGCTTGTATATGTAGTAATGATTTGATATTTAGTCTGAAGCTTAAGCATTATCAGGGATGGCTCTGGCGCTTCTGAATATCTCGCCAGTCGCTAATTACAAAAAAATTTCGCCAATTAGGAAGCATCCAATTGGTTTTCTTGGTTGGACAATAGACTTTTGTGCAGTCTTTCTTCCACACTAAAAGAATAGTTCTATTTTGTATTCATGTGTTTTGATGGCAAAAATTCTTTTATTATTTACATGCTTTGCTGTTTCGGTTTTTCATAGTTATATCCTTCAATTTCAAAGTGATTAATGTTTCATCTGCAGAGAGAGAGATGTTTTTATTCCCCTTACAATGAGGGCCTTTTTCAATCTTTTTTCTTCTTCATCATTTATATGCTTTGTTGATTTGGTTTGAGTTTTGAGTTACTTGATTAATATTCCTTGATTACTGGCTTTTTCTATGAGTGCATCTTCCACTGCCATGTCATTCTAGACTTTTCCTAGGAATTAATGGCACTGGTTCCCCCCGCCGGGATGAGGGAGACATGGCAGAGTAAAATGACAAGAAATAGTGCACTTTTCTTTGGAACTAGAAACTTACTTCAGCTTATCATTAATTGTACAAAATTTAGTTTTTTGCGAGAGGAATTTCAAGCAGATATTGAATGTGTCAGTCGAGGAATGTGCTTCCGGTTACACCAGAAAAAAACTATCTTGTTGGATAACCAGAAGTAGATGTTTGTTATCATAGAACTTTTCAATGGTTTGCATACTACGTTGGTGGTGGTTTTAGGGAGTCATGTACATAGCTCATGTAAATAATCACCTTTCCTAGTTTATTTTCCTCTATGATGTTGAAGTGGGATTGTACAGTCTGAAAAATTCTACACTGTCTGGTGGTGCGCCTGATAGAGGCGGAAATTACAGATCAATAGCAAACAGTAAACAGCATGTCAAGTTTCAAATAAATAGTTTATCTTTCAATAGGTCAATAAAAGTATTAAAGTGAAACTACACCTTTTTTCCATATTTACATATGTGGTAAAGGTTGTTATTCTATATCAATTGGTGAAAACCCGACCTCGATCTGTTAAGTGGTTTTAGAGAAATATGAGTTTTTGTATTCAATTTTTCTCAAATCTGGATCACTTCCGGTATCTCAATACGTCATAGATACTTTAACCACGTGTTAATCACATGACTGCTTTGAACCGTTTGATTGGACAAAAATTTCGTATCATTAACCATACTGTTAAAGATCACTACGATGTACCAACTATTGCAATCGAAAGTGTGCATTCAAAAATCAGTTACAAAAAAACTTCGTTTTATTCCCTTTTGCATATTGTTCATTTATTTATTTTAAATATCCACAATGATGCATCCGAAATGTCTACAAAATCCACATGAAGTGTGTTTTTCTTCGTTTGTTTTTATTGAACAAAGGATGGAATATGTTGCCATAAAATAATTATACAAAAAATGTAACAAAAACAATAGGTAACATTTCTGATATTACCTCGGACATTTGAAACCTTTGATGTAGACGGTCACCAGTAGTCGTATATTGCTACTTTCGTTAATTGGATAATTGGTCACATGTCACCTTGCAGGTGTGAAAAACATTGATGATTTGAGAGAAATCATTTACCTGTGATGTTTCTGAATAAAATGAAATACACAGCGAGTCGATGCAAACAGAAAATAAATAAAACTTGATATAAATATTAAAATAGACAAGAACTAGCTAATTTTCAATGTGCCATTTTTAATCAAAATGTCCTTGATTAAAAAAATAGACTTTACTCACGAAAATTCTTTTTGAAAAGTACTGAACGAAAATTTATCAAGCTTTGGTGGGAGGATAGGACTGGTAAATTAGATGAAAATCGTATCGATAACCAAATCGTCGTTATATTCTGTATTTTTGACCGATTACAGACCACAAAATTAAAATCTGTCAATCTAGTAATGTTTTGTTTGCAAGTTTTCACGCAGAGCATCTTCCACTAGAAACTATTGTGCCTTCGATTTTGTAAGATTTCGATCACCTATTTATGTATTCATTTTATTTTGTTTCATTTTATTTTTTTAAATCCACAATAAAAGTTTACAAAGACAACGTATGAGAGCTTCTCCAATACCTCAAGTTTTATGAATTATTTAAGAGAAACAAATAATTAACGGTCGGCATCCAGAATGACTTAGTTGTGTATTCAAATCATGCGTCACCTGGCAGACAAACAAGATGTAAAACAGACAGCACACCTATTTAATGACAATTCAATAAATCTCTTGTATTTAGGGGACGAACATTTTATTTTCGTTGGGAGGGCTTGGGCAATTTTGCCTAGAAAATTCATTCATGTTCACAAAAATCTCGGACAAATTATTTATTTCCACCAAATGTCACATCGAATTATTTATTTGCATTTGCAACAAAAAAATTATTCTACAAATCAAAATTAAATTATTTATTTCCATGATAAGTCGGA
>MJUU01044196.1:52928-63182 GCA_002080025.1 Modiolus philippinarum | reverse complement strand
TAGGAAAATAAAACCAAACTTAGTCACAATAATCCTTAATTGATTCCCTTAAAAATTGTTTCTGACAGGTTCTTACATCATTCAAAATAGCCACTACCTGGGAAGATTACTTTTAAATTTGGCCCTAAGGAAATCATGTTCTTAATCTTAAGAATTATCAAGAACTTTTTTTGGTCACAATAATCCTTGTTTCTGTGACTCTTAACTCTCAAATACTCTATGAGAGGTCAGGGTCCCATACAAAATGTTTGACATCAGGGAACATAGTTCCACATTGTACCAGATTGGAACACATAGAAACCTCTCTTTTGAATTCCAAGAACATAAAACATTTTGACATCAGGGAACATAGTTCCACATTGTACCAGATTGGACCACATATAAACCTCTCTTTTGAATTCCAAGAACATAAAACATTTAATTTAACATAGCAGTCTTTTAGTCTAGATAAAAGCTATAGTCCACTTAAACTAAAGAGCTCTGTAGCTCTTCTTTTGTATTTTAAAGCAACTTTTTTTGGTTTCAGAATACATGACTCACAATCTGTTAGTAATCATTGAGATTAATTACTATTACAGCAACAGCTAAACCTTGACCCTGGTCCAGTGGCTGTGAATTGTTGTTCATATAACCATAATGGACAGTTATTGTTAGCTGGGGCTGCTGATGGAAGGATTAGATTATTTGGTTAGTATTGTATTTTACATTAACAAACAGATAAGGGGTATAAATATATATATTATACATAGGCAAAATATCAATTTACACACGTTGGAAAATGAGACAATGTTTTATTGTCTCCCCACTGTACAATGACAATGGACTTAGGTATTGTCTGCATCTGTGTATTCTTACATGTGTATGTCCACTCATTCTTGTGGAATCGACTCCTTCAAAACCACAATTTGGATTTTGTTCAAATTTTACAAGATTGTTAACCACCATATGTACTACAAGTTGTTCATATCCCACCTCCGTTTTGATTTGTCAGATTTTGGGACTTTGAATATTTTAAAATTGTTTCCTTTTGTGTATGCAAGTCATCAGAAACTTAAATAGGATTTGTTCAAATTTTGCAATATTTTTAGTCACTATGAGCAGTATATCATATGACATCACCATTTTGATTTGTTAAATTTTGCAGGCATTGAACTTTTTTGACATTGTTTTTCAACGAAAGATCTTGTAAATTATTTTACAAAAGGATATGAAGTAAATGGACATGAGAACATAACACATATGTTAACTTCAACTGTAATAAGTTTTAATGAGCTGTCTCAATAGAACTTAGAAATAAGAGGTGAATATTTCTGTTTCTGCCATTGAAGCTACCACCATTCTTTCTTTTTATAAAAGCAGTTTTTGTTTATCTAAAAGCTTAAAAATACTAGACTAGATTGAAGAAATTTAAAAAATAGTAAGGTAATTGTTACATTTATTTATATGCATTAAAAGATAACATTTTTTTATCAACATATTACAATGATTGTTAAATTTTAAATAAAAAAATCAGACTTATACTAAGCCTCCTAAATATTAGAATAAAAATATTATCAAATGCAACCAAACTTGTCAATACTGACTTAAATGTGTCAACAAAACAATTAGCAATGACCTAATTAAGTTGACTAGACATTTGATTGATTAATTAATCAATCACTTTACAATTCATTTGTTACATGATTAATTAATTAGTCATCTCTCCCTAATTCACTAATTATCACAGGCTACCCAGAAGCCAATAACTCAATTTCACAATTGTCAACTTTTTACACTCTGTTGTGCCAAAATTACCTCTGTGTCAAGATGGAGCAGATCATATTAGATAGAGGCATTTATATAAACTAGCATGTTTTTCCACAGACATTACAATTTTTCACTAGCAATATTTACTATAGTAACAGAATCAGTGTCAACAATATAATATACAATGGATAGATGTGAATCTATGTTAGCTTTAGTGGAATATGAACAGGTGGAATCTGATGAATACTCTTCTGGGTATGAATCCACAACTTCATACTCAGAATCATCCACACAAACTCAGGCTTCTTTGACTTACAACAGGATACCAGTCAGCCTCACCAACAGGGAAACAGTTAAGATCAAAGAAAAGATGAGTTACAGAAATACACAAGCTCTGAGTGAGAACCTGAAAACAATATCATCAATTCCAGAACTTTGTGATGTCATGTTTGAAGTTGGTCCAGAAAAGGTCAAAGTTTATGGTGTCAAGGCAATCCTTGGGAGAAGAAGCAGAGTTTTGTACAACCTTATACTGAAAAAGCAGAAGGAAGCAGAATTCCAGACCCAGTCTAAGAAAAAAGACAAGAAAAAGAAGAATAACTCCACATCAGACAAAGTCACCATTGTTGTAAAGAAATATGAACCTGAAGACTTCAGACAGATCATACAATTCATACACAGCGGTTCTGTAAACATCAACAGTTCATGTATTGCTGGACTTTTATGTGGTGCATCACAGTTTGGTCTTGATGACCTTGAAAATGCATGCTGGGACTTTGTCGATCAAAGTATCAAGTCAGGGACTATTTCAAAGATGATTCCTTCAGCAAAGAGCTACAGACACCAAAAAATGGGACAAAGACTTATGAATAAGATACAAAGCAACATACGACCTTCAGTAGATTTATAAGTGATATAGAACTGTGAAAAAACTTTTTCTGTGATATATTTTAGTGCTAATTTGTTAAATATTGATTTGATTGTGCTAGAATACCTAAAATAAAATTTGATACATATATATATATAAAGTTTTATCTTTTATTGAGTCCACTAAGAAAAAAGTGTATGAAGAAATTAATGTGAATATTTGCTGGAACACTCCTTCTGCTTTTTGTCACTCCAAAATATGTTCCAAATCTTGACACCATGTTATCCATGTTCTCTTTACAACAGAATTTTGGATTAAGCTCAATTGACCATAAGGATGAGTGTGAGTTATTGCCATCACTTGCCATCTGTTAGCCATCCTCCTTCCATTGTCCATGATCCAGTGAAAACTTTTTGCATTTTCATCAATTTCTCTGAAACTACTAGAGGAAAATTTGTATGGAAAGTCCTTTATACAAAAAATGTTCGTTTAGTTCTGATCTGTCAAAAACATGGCCTACATGGAATATAGTTTAACATTGAACCCAGTGGGAAAAGACATAATTTTATCATCTCGTAGCAAACCGAACCAAGCTTGAATGGAATGATGTATGGGAGGTGTTCAACAAAGATTGCTCATTTTGTAATGCTCTTACTACAAACATGGCTGCCAAAGCAGAACTTGGCTTAACCTTGTACCATACTTGAAAAAGGCTCAACATTGGACCACATTGGAAAAACATATTTTGTTCATCTCTCTAAAAATACTGATTCAAAAGCAATTTGAAACAAACTGAAGGAAAAAGGTTTTTCACAAAGATTACTCATTTTGTTTAGATGACCATTTGGCAAAACATAGATAACATTTGACCTTATGGGAAAACAAATTTGTCCATTTCCTGTGAAACTACTGAAGAAAATGGAACTGAATTGTACTGAAGTTAGGAATGGAAATTGCTCATTTCATTCTTATTTATCAACAAGCTTGGTCTCTACCTAAGAACATAGTTCAACATTTGACCCTGAGGTAAAATATTTTTTGATGAAATGAAATTCATTGGAATATAATTTGTTGATCATATATCTAATGAGCTCATTAAAAGTAGATGTAGGTTAATTATCGAAAGCGTTTGTGGATAAGCATTGCTTTTAGGCATTTTGTTAGGTGAGCTAGTTATTTATTATATTCAATATCTTGTCACATAAGACATTTTAACTGAACTGATAGAGTCCATACCTTTTGCAACCAAAAATTCAAGGATAAAATGTTCTCCCCCTTATTTTGAAGTAGAATTCTGTTAAAAAATCATTATTTTTGTGAGAACATTAAAATTATATGTCACACTGTAAGCTTGTATGGAGTATAACTTTACCTTTCTTAATACAATGACTGTTTGCAGTTTCACCAATAATATGGTAAAATTACAATACACAGAGCAAATAAATGAAAAACAAAAACTGTAACAAACTAAAAGATAGATTATCGATTTATTTTTCAGACATGCAGCAAAATAATTGTATTTCTCAATGGGATGCTCACAAAGGGGAGGTATTGTCACTGCAGTTTAGCTCTGATGAAAACATGTGCTACAGTCTGGGCACAGATGAAAAGGTATGACAACTTATTACCTGATGAAATGATATTGTATTGAATTATTCCTGTCGTATATCAAGGCAATTTGTGAATAGTCTTTCTAAAGCCATTTTGGGGAATCTTTATTAACAAATTACCCTTTTGGTAAGGGGCATTTAAATTGACATGGGAAGGGGGAACGCTGATTTATTGTTTTTCACTTGGTGGGGTGATAAAATCTACTAGTATTTGGTGTAGGTGTTCGCAAATTTTTTAAGATATTGGTGGGGAGGTTTTGAACAAAGTGCGTTCCCCCAACCCCTCCCCCAAATAAATTTTAATGGGACAGCCCTAACAAAAACTAGCTTTTAATGCACACTTGATAGACCTGATAAAATTTTGGCATATTCTTAACATTATAAAATTGTATATATCTTTTGTCTTCAAAAATTATGTGGAATATACACAGATCAGATAAGTCCAGCCCATAGTAGTTTCATTTGCTATATATTTGATTTTAGTTTTATCAATGGAATAAAGTCCAGAGAGTTTCCACTTTGTAGTATTTCGTATTTGTTATATCTTTCAGTTTTATCAATGGAATATACACAGACCAGATAAATCTAGAGAATTACCACTTCATGCTGGTTCAGCATTACCATTCCTGTCCAGTGGATTAACACCCAGTAAAGAAATCCCTAAAGGGAGATTATTTGCCTTTGATCCAGAAGGACAATACTTAATATCATGTGATAAAACAGCAGGATCTTTGTACAGGGTAAGATGTTGGAAATAAGCCTCAGAGCTTTCAAGGGCTATCTTTGGCTGACATCAACCTTTACAAATACGTCAAATCATGTTGACCAACAGTTTTTAAGCTTTTCCTTAACCAAATACATGCTTTGTAACATATTTTACATATTGTTGATGTTATCCAAAATAAACTAGAGCTGTCGCCAAATGGCAGCCATTTATACCCCCTGCTAATTGAACCCTGAATCAATATGGCAAGTGTGTAAAAACAATACAGTTGTAGACACAGTACAAATCTGGACACAATTCATGCACATCTTCAGATAGAATACTACAAGTGTGTAACATTTCATCAAAATAAAAGCAGCTGTTTAGGAGAACATGCACTGACAAGGTAAATGGACGGACAGACAGACGGACAGACAGGGTGATTCGTATATACCCCCAAACTTTGTTTTGTGGGGGGTATAATTATACCTTTTACCTTTACATACAGTATAGCTTAAGTTTGAAAATATGTATTGAAACTAGGAAAATAGTCCTTGGATGTTACCCTTTTACATCCTATCCAGAATTTCAGCACCGTATATGACAGCCTTTAGCATTTGGTGGTATGTGAAATACTTTGTCAATCTTTTATCCTGAAGTTGCTGCACCTTTTAAGCATTAACAATGATCAATGGATGATCTGTCAAATAGTTTGGTCATACCCAAGAGGGCTTTCAGTGTGGGAAAGAGTTAAACATTTATCTTATCTGAAACAGGATTCCTAAATAGAGGCTATCTAGTCTATGATTGGCTTTGATTGCCTCAAAAAATCTTTTGCTTTAATGAGCAAAAGCTTTGAGGAAGTCTTTTGCTGAAATTACATCATTTCCAGTTTGGCAGGTATTTTTCAGATATATCTGAAAATGGTCTGTTAAAGGAGGTTTAGGTGAAATATTAACAGCCATTAAGTAACATGATTTGTTATCAATATTATAAATGAATGGGTCTTTGAGATATAAGCTAATGGTAATTTAGGAGTGTTTAGCTTAGATGAATACTTCATATGACCTGGATTTACTTCCAGGGGTAAAGATGAGTGTAAGGTCACTATACAAACCAATTTCTTTCATAAAAGTTTGTAAACATGATAAAAATCATAGATTTGTGACCACCATGACATGTTAAAACTTTTCTTTGGACAAGTCTGTTTTTACCAGTTAAGAATATTTGTTAATTTTTTGCCGGGTTGCATGGAGTGCAAATCTGGGTTATAGTATGGTGAATGTCGGGCGGGTGGGAGGACGGGGAAAATGGGATACTGATTTTGTGAAATCAACTCCTCCTACAGTTTTCATCCTACATTTTTGAAACTTCACAAACTGTTTTAACCTACGTCTTTAAAACTTCACATAATGTTTCTATATATACTGTAGACGTGCACCATCCTTTTTGGAATGATTTTGAAAAAATGTTCTTATTTTTACGGACATTGGAACTTAGTCATTTTTTTTAACATTTTCAACAAAGGGTACCTATTTTGTGAAATCAACTCCTCCTACAGTTTTCAACCTACATCTTTGAAACTTCACATAATGTTTCTATATATATTGTAGATGTGCACCTCTGTTTTTGGAATAATTTTGAAAATTTTTTCTTATTTTTACGGACTTTGGAACTTAGTCATTTTTTATCCACATTTCCAACAAAGGGTACCTATTTTGTGAAATCAACTCCTCCTACAGTTTTCAACCTACATTTTTGAATCTTCGATAAACTGTTTCTATATATATTGTAGATGTGCACCTCCCTTTTTGGAATTATTTTGAAACATTTTTTTCTTATTATTACGGACTTGGGAACTTAGTCATTTTTTATCACATTTTCAACAAAGGGTACCTATTTTGTGAAATCAACTCCTCCTATAGTTTTCATGTCTGACCTTTGAAACTTCACAGATTGTTTCTATATATTTTGAAAATGTGCACCTGACTTTATAGAATTATTTCCAATATTTTTCCTATTTTTCCTGGCCTTTTAACTTAGTCATTTTTTTATCAATATTTTCAACATATTCTATACACAGAGCTAAACAACACTTTATAGCTAAAACACCAAAACGCAACCCGGCCATTTGAGTCTTTGACCCATTTTTTTTCTATCGGCAGAGTGCGGCCATGGTTCATTTAAATATTTTTATGCATTTCAGATAAAATCTGGAGAAGATTCTGCCTTTGATAAAGTAATGGAATTAAAGGGACATACATCCTCTGTGACTACTGTTGACTGGTCCCCCAATATTGACACTCAAATGTGCTTGACTGGTGCCATGGATGGAAAAATTAGAGTTACAACACTTCTTTCTGCAAATTGATTTCACTGTTGTAAAATTTTGTTTTCTTTCATAGTGACATATAACCTTAAAGGTCAGCTCTGTGCAATATTTTTCCCCAAAATAAATCATTATTTAATGCAAACTACAAGACTTTTTACTTACGATAACTAATTTAAATTCTAGGGATGGTCATTGTACAGCTGTCCATATCTAAACATCTAAATGTTTGAAATACCAAACACAAATTTTGAAGGAAAAAAAGGCTAAATATCAGCTTAGATCAGAGTTTTGCATGTGCAAGCTTATGCTTCACTCCTTTCATAATTAGTATTGTTAAATTTCCTTGTGATTTGCTGGTGAATACCTTAAAGGATCAAGAGTTTTATCAGCAAGTTGTATCCTTCTAGTAGTGATAATGTAACAAAGTGCCAAAATTGTAGTTGTTCAAAATTTAGACTTGTAGGCAGTTTATGTCTCGTAAGTGCAAACAAAATAAAATAATACATGTATGGTAATTTATTTGGTTGAGATGTGTTTTTGTGGAATGTCCATAGAAAAATTAACTTAGGGAAACATTGGATTACAATGTTCACAGATATGTAAGTCTGTAGAGCATCATAAAAATTTCATTTGTAAAATTTTACATGTAAATGACGTCAAACTTTGGTTAAAGCATATGTACTGTTTGATAGCCTAATTTTTATAGTTCCCAAGAAAATTGATCTTGCACCAATGTTAATTCACCTTCAACAATGGTTTACTTTTGTCTCTCAGTAAATTGTTGAATACTAAAAAAGGCACCATTTCTCTGGATCTCAGGAAGTCATAATCATTCATTCCTGATACACAAGACTTTTTTTCACAACTATGTAAAGATTTAACCAATCGACCACTTTCACACATTTGTTTATAACAAATCACAAAAGCTAAATATGTGGTATGGATGATTGAGATTGAGACATGTTTATTGCCATTTCATTAACGAAATTAGTTTTATGTATACTTCTGCATTTGACTCTGAAACCCCTAGCTACCATATAGACATTGAAACTCCTTCCCCAAGTCTTAATGTTGTCCCAAGTTAAACAAATCAGCCCTGTGGCTACATAATATAACTGCACTCTGCCATCAATTTATGGTATAGCTATAAATAGAAGAGAGATGGGCCTGGAAAGGAGAGACTTGATACAACTCTCCATATATTACTTTCAGACCAAATATCAGATTATCACTACATACACAGGCCAAAAAATCTTTAATGAAAAAAGATGACAAATTAGAAAATAGAGTCACCATAGTTAAGCTTCAGACCAAATATCAAATCATCACTAAATACACAAGCCAGGAAATTTGAGTCAGAAATTTCCAGTATATGGCTGCGATGGAAAAAAAACAAAAAAAATTATTGTCTAAAGAGGAGGTACGAGTAGCAGAACTGAAAATGGGAGACAAAGTTCCAGACCAAAAAATGTATAAAATCATTACTGCTATCATAAACCAAGGAATCCTTGACAAAAAATTTTAATATTATAGCTACTATGGAAAAAAACAAAGTCATCAGCAAACAGGAAGTAGATGAGTTCTGACTTCAAAAGGGAGACACGTACAAAGTAACCACACCAGAGCTTTAGACCAAATGTCAAATTATTACTAAATATACATTTGTCCATGACAAAGAAAGACATGGATGTAGCGTTGCTCGACAATTAGCAAAGAATTCTGCTTAAACCGGTGCTAGGGGCCGTCTTGAACTTACTATGAGGTATGAGCAAAGCTCATTGTTGAAGGCCTCATGGTGACTTCAAGATGAAGAACAACAATAAAAGCGTTGTTCCTTTGCTTGTTTTTTACCATGTATTTGTAGAGACTTTGTCTCATGTGCATTTACTCCATATCCTTTTATTCACCAAGCCAAGAAATCCTGGAAGAAAATTTTCAATAAATGGTAACAGTGGCAAAAACAAAGTTATCAGCAAGCAGGAAGTAGAAGAGTGACAGACTTGACAAGGAATACATGAATATCGCCATAGCAAAGCTTCATACCAAATATCATAATTATTAGATACACAAGCAGAGAAATCCTTAATGAAAAATTTCAATAAACATATGTATGTCTAAAAAGAGAAAATTAAACCAAAACAATACAAAGTTATCGGCAAACATGTGCAGTAAGTAGATATATGATGGAGTTTTTATGGCTGGATAAAATGACAAGAGTAAAACAGTATAGCCTCGTCCTATGGCGTGCGATATAACAGTCAGAGTCCTGTTAAATACTATATGATACTTTTCGGATATCACTTGTACTGTAAAACTTGGCTGACACGATATTGGTGTATTAAGTATAAGATTTTCAATGTTCAGAGGGGAAAAAAGCTGGTAATTAGGAGTTTGTGACACCTGTTGCAGTTTGGATGTTGGTTATATGTTAATATGTTCATTAGTTGTAACAATCATTACACTGAAAGATTAGCTATAGTTTTATGTCCAGTGTCAGTGAGAGTATTTTAGCTAAATAAAGTCGAAAAAAAGTTAATTAAAAAAAATAACAAGATTAAAGAAATAAAGGTGGATGTGGCAAAATGTTTTAATTTCAACTAGAAGAGGAGAAAAATAGGTAAGGGAATGATATTTTTTAGTTCTGTATAACAGTCAATATGGGCCTTCTTTTTAACTCGCCGGGACGAATGTCCGGAGAGCTATTGTCATACCCCCGGTGTCGGCGTCGGCGTCAGCAAAACTTTAACCTGCCTTGTGGAATTGAGACCTGAATAGCTAGGATGTTGATATTGTGTATGTGACTTCCTTGTGACGAGAGCTTTCTTTTGGTACTATACTTGTAGACATTTTGACCTTGACCTTGCCCTTAGGGCAATTTTTAATAAAGGGCTACGCCGAGCGCAGCATGATACGACCGCACCATGCCGACCACTGAAATTTCAACAAAAGTAGTTTAAAGTGAATGTGGACACAGTAAAGAGCTTGACACAATAAT
>MJUU01044196.1:28058-52032 GCA_002080025.1 Modiolus philippinarum | reverse complement strand
AGAACGTAGGCTTTTAGTTGTAGGGTTTTCATATTTGGTATGTAGCTTCCTTATGATGAGAGCTTTCTTCTGGTACCATACTTGTAGACATTTTGACCTTGCCCTGAGGGCAATTTGTAAAAACTTTAACCTTGCCTATAGAAGGTAGGCCTTTAGTGGTAGGGTGTTTATATTTTGTATCTAACTTCCTTATGGTGAGAGCTTTCTTGTAGACATTTTGACCTTGACCTTGCCCTGAGGGCAATTTTTTAAAAACTTTTAACTTTGCTTCTAGAATTAAGTTGTTTATTGGTAGGTCTTCATATTTGGTATGTGACGTTTTTTTGATGAGAGCTTTCTAATGGTACCATATTTGTAGACATTTTAACCTTGACCATGCCCTGAGGGCAATTTTTAAAAAAAATTAAACTTTGTTTCTAGAATTAAGTTGTTTAGTGATGGGGTGTTTATATTTGATATGTGACTTTCTTGTGAAGAAAGCTTTCTATTACTTTCGAATTTATTGTGCATTGAGGTTACTGGAATCCCCGGCAAGCTGTGTTGTCTTCTGACAACTCTTGTTTTTTATAGAAATTAATAATATTTGCGTTATCATAAAAGGCTATATAACATAGAGTTTCCAAGTTTGTCCACAATGGATGACAAGCATATCATATAGTAATCTGAATATCGTTCATTGACAAGGTATTCCTCTATTCACCACCTAGTGTGTTTAGCTCTGTGGGTAGAGCCCCTGAAAGCTGATTAAGGTGCAGACGAAAATTATAATAATGCCTTTGCAATTAACAGGTATAAATAAACATACAATGGCCAATAAGGACTATGCTGAGTGCAGCATGAGACGACCGCAGCATGTCGACCACTGAAATATGAACAAGTGTAAACTAAATGAATGTGGACATAGTAATTTGCTGGACACAATAAGGACATTGACACATTAATTAACTGGACAGTTAATGATAAGTTAGTGACAATAAAAATTAGCCCTTTTAATACCCTATTTATAGGATATCATAAGAGCTATGAAAAATCTGTTGACTACCAACTAAAAGCTTACATCAAGAGAAATCCAAAGAAAAAACTCTGATTGAAATCCAATGAAAAATAAAGATTTCACATATTTTGAAATATTGCAATTTGTCCGCTTTGACCCCTTATAGATTGGAAACCATAAGAGAAATGCAAAATCTATTGCCATACCACTGAAAGCTTACAATGAGAATAATCCAAAGAATAAAAACCCATCAAAATCTGATGAAAAATAAAGATTTCACATATTTCTAATAATTGCAATTTTGGCCCTTTTAACCCTTATAGTTCGGAAATGAAAGCAGTTACGCCAAATAAGTTGCATAATACTGAAAGCTTACAATGAGAGGAATCCATAGAAAAAAATCCCATCAAAATATGATGAAAAATAAAGATTTCACATATTTCTGATAATTGAAATTTTGGCCCCTCAAAACTCCTTATAGCTCTAACACTGTCAGAGCTACATCAAATCTGTTGGCAAACTACTGAAAAAAATCCCATCAAATCTGATGTAAAATAAAGATTTCACATATTTCTAAAAATTGCAATTTTGGCCCCTTTGACCCCTTTGAGCTCAGAAAAAGTAAGAGCTATGCCAAATCTGTTGACATAAAACTGAAAGCCTACAATGAGAGGAATCTAAAGAAAAAAATCCCACTGAAATCAGATGAAAAAGAATTAAAATTTTAGTAATCCGCATATTTGCAATTTTGGTCCTGTTTGGGCCCCTCATAGCTTGGAAAGGGTACAAGTTGTACAAAATCTGATGGTGCATGGCTGTGTTAATTTGTCATAAGGAATCCATTGCAAAAAACTGCATCAAAATCGGACTACAGTCAAATATGTGAAAACACCCAATTTAACCCTTTTTGGCCCCTAATTCTGAAATGGGTGGGAAAAAGCAGTCCTCAAGATTGCTCCAAGAAACATCGTACTTAAATTTGACAACAATCCTACTAGAACGAAAGTTATGCTGTCTACAGACATGAAAATACCTAATTTAACCCCTTTTTGGCCTCTTTTTCTGAAACAGGCGGGGCAGGGAAAGGGAAATTAAAACCTGGCTTAAGAATGTGCCAAGAAACATCATACCTAAATTTGAAAATGATCCATAAGCTAGAATAAAAGTTGTACTGTTCACAGACACAAAAATACCCAATTTAACCCTTTTTGGCCCCTTTTCTAAAACAGACAGGGCAAGGAACACCAAATTAAAACCTGGATTTAAGCATGTGCCAACAATCATCATACTCAAATTTGATAACAATCCGTCTACTTAAACCAAAGTTATGCTGTCCACAGACGCCGACGCCTGTGCCATACCATAATACAACCACAAAATTTTTGCGGTCATATAAAAACTACAATCACATGCCACAATTTACAGGTGAACTGCACTAGAAAAAAATAATGAAGACAAGAAACAAACATAAATAACGATAGGAACTCCGGTTAGCCAGAAATCTGCCATAAAACATCTCTCCAAAATGATTAAATGTACTACTTGATAAAAGAAATATACACAGATTTTATCAACAGTAATATTTTACTTGATGGCAGAAAACCATAACTCACAGACAAAATGTATTTTTTTAAATTTTTGTTTACTTTTCTAACCTACTGCTGGGACTTTTTATTTCAAATTTGGTATTTGACTTTATATATAGGCAAAAGCAATTTTGGTAATCCTAGGATATCAACTTCCTGTTTAACAGGACTTAGCCATTTTTAGCTTATCTAGCTTTTAACATCAGTTGGCATCTGTCTTTCGTCCGCCATAAACTTTTCATTTAAAGATCTTCTCCTCTGAAACCAATGGGCCAATTGGAACCTTTGGTCACAAAAGTCCTTGGGTAGTCCCCTTAAAAAATTGTATCCGGCAGGTCTGTACCTCATCCAAGATGGCCGCCAGCAGGGAACATAGTTTTAAACTGGACCCTATGGAAATTTTCTCAGAAACTACTAGGACAATTAGAACCAAACGTAGTCACAATGGTACTTAGATGGCCCCTTCCAAAAAATGTATCAAACAGGTCCGTACCTCATCCAAGATGGCCACCTGCTGGGAACATAATTTTAATATTGAATCTATTGGAAAAAAACATTCATGGATCTTCTTCTCAAAAACTACTAGTCCAATCAGAACCAAACTTAGTCAAAATAGATCTTAGATGGTCCCTTCCAGAATAGATATCTGACAGGTCCGTACCTCATCCAAGATGGTTGCCATAGGGAAACATAGTTTTAACATTGGACTCTTTGGGAAAACACATTCAAATATCTTCTTCTCAGAAACTACAAGTCTAATTAGAACCTAACTTAGTCATAATGGTCCTTTGATGGTCCCTTCCAAAAAAGGAATCCATCAGGTCTGTACCTGATCCATGATGGCTGCCAGTGGGAACAGTTTTAACACTTGACCCTTTGGGAAAACGCATTCAAATATCCTTTTCTCAGAAACTACCGGTCGAAATAGAACCAAATTTAGTTACAATGGTCCTTAGATGGTCCTTTTAAAAAAGGGTATCCCGCAGGTCAGTACGTATACCTCGTCCAAGATGGCTGCCAGATGGCCATAGTTTTAACATTGGACCCTATGGAAAACATATTCAAAGATCTTCATCTCAGAAACTACTTGCCCAGTTAGAACAAACTTAGTCTTAATGGTCCTTAAATGGTCCCTTCCAAAAAAAGTATCCGGCAGGTCTGTACCTCATCCAAGATGGCTGCCAGCGGGGAACATAATTTTAATATTGGACCCTATGGGACACATTCAGATATCTTCTTCTCAGAAATTACCTGTCCACTTAGAACCAAACTTAGTCAATGGTCCTTTCCAAAAAAAGTATCCGACAGGTCTGTACCTCATCCAAGATGGAAGCCAGCTGGGAACATTATTTTAACGTTGGACCCTATGGGAAACACATTCAGATATCTTCTCAGAAATAACCTGTCCACTTAGAACCAAACTTTGTCACAATGGTCCTTAGATGGTCCCTTCCAAAAAAGGTATCTGACAGGTCTGTACCTCATCCAAGATGGCCGCAAGCAGGGACAAAAGTTCAACATTGAATCCTATGGGAAAATATTCAAAAATCTTCTCTGAAACCACTGGGCCAATTAAAACCAAACTTAGTCACAATAGTCCTTGGATGCCCCTTTCAAAATTGTGTTGTTCATGTCCGTACCTCATCCAAGATGGCCACCAGCGGGGACGATTGTTTAACATTGCACCCTGTCGGGGGAAAATGTTTAAAATTATCTTCTCTAGAACTACTTGGCCAATTGAAATCAAACTTGGCTGTAATAGTCCTTGATGGTCAACTTTAAAAATTAGCTGCCAGCAGGGACCGAAGTTTACATTGGACCCTATGGAAAATGTTCAAAAATCTTTTCTACTGAAACCACCAAGCCAATTGAAACCTAACATGGTCACAATAGTCCTTGAGTGGTCCCCTTTCAAAATTGTGTCGCTAATGTGCATACCTCATCCAAAATGGCCACCAGCAGGGACCATAGTTTAACATTGATCCTTATGGGGAAAAAATGTTTCAAAGTCTTCTTCTCTTAGAACTACTTGGCCCCTTTCAAAATTGTGTCGCTAATGTGCATACCTCATCCAAAATGGCCACTAGCAGGCATAGTTTAACATTGATCCTTATGGAAAAAAATGTTTCAAAGTCTTCTTCTCTAGAACTACTTGGCCAATTGAAATCAAAATTGGCTACAATAGTCCTTTGATGGTCAACTTTTGAAAATTGTGTTTTTACCAGTCATAATTGGTCATTACCCTATCCAAGATGGCCTCTAGTGGGGACATAGTTTATTTAAGATTCCATTAAAAGAATTAGGTCTCTGAAACCACCAATCCAATTGGAACCAAACTTGATCACAAAAGTCCTTTGATGGCCCCATTCAGTATTTGCATCTGTCATGTCTGCATCCAATCCAAGGTGGCCTCTTGCAGGGAAAGAAGAACTCTGGACCCTATTGGAAATGCCACTAATCTCCTTAAATCAGCCATGGACCAGGTAATCCATACAGGCTCTTGAGAGCCTCTTGTTCCCTTTATTGACATACATTTTGAAATAACAAGAGGCTCTCAAGAGCCTGTATCGCTCACCTGGGCCATGGCTGACATATTCAATTAAAATAATCCCAAGGTTTGAAGGGCATGCTTTTCAAATGTGTTAATAGTCATTGATGTTATATTATCTTAAGTTAAACTATGTTCCAGACTTGCAGCTATTTTGGATCATGGGGGTGCAGACTTACTGTCATCTTTCTTGAAGGAGACCATCTAAGGACCATCAAGTCTAATTTTTGTTCCAATTGGCTAAATATTTTCAGAGGAGAAGATCTTTGAATGCTTTCTGATAGGTTTCAGGGTTAAACTATGTTCCCCACTGTGGCCATCTATGTTCCCTGCTGGCGGCAATCTTGGACAAAGCGTGGACCTGAAAAACAACTTTTTTGCAGGGGACTACCTAAAGACTATTGTGGCCGAGTTTAACCGATTGGCTCATCAGTTTTCAGAGAAGAAGATCTTTGAATGTGTTATCCCATAGGGTCCAATGTTAATACTATGTTCCCCTCTGGCAGCCATCTTGGATATGGGGCAGATCTGAAAAACAAGTTTTTTGCAGGGGACCATCTTAAGACTATTGTGACCAAGTATGAGGGGGGCAGGACCTTTTTCCGGATGTCGGGATTGGATGTTTTAAAGCCCAGGATTTCGGGATTTTTATGATTTAAGCCCGGGATTTCGGGAAATTTATTCACCGGGAATCAGGATTTCATCAGTCTTTAAGTTTTTTTGTAGTTCGGGATTTCGGGATTTAGAAAAAAATAAAGTCGGGATTCCTGGATCAGACCCCCTCCTGCCCCCCCCTCAAGTATGGTTCCAATTGGCTCAGCAGTTTCAGATTAGAAGATGTTTGAATGTGTTTTCCCATAGGGTCCAATGATAAAAATATGATCCCCGCTGGCAGCCATCTTGGATATAGCGCGGATCTGAAAAAACAACTTTTTCACAGGGGCCATCTAAAGACTATTGTGGCCAAGTTTGGTTTTAATTGGCCCAGTAGTTTCGGAGGAGAAGATCTTTCAAAGAAAAGTTACGCTGGACGGACGCAGACAAAAAGTGATGACAAAAGCTCACCCAGGCTATAGCCAGGTGAGCTAAAAAGGATATAAAGTGTAAAATAATATGAGTGGGGGTTTACCTAACACGACAACATGTGCAAACTCATGTTTACAATTTCATGAACCATATCAGGTCAAGGTCATTATCCGTAATTGCTGTTTGAAGATGTAAATAGTGAGCATGTCAAAATTTCCTTTATTTCTTAACCGACTGACTTGAAAATATGTTGCAATGACGATCACGAATTCCTCTGGTCTATTTTCTTTTCAACTTACGTTTTCGTGTGGGTAAATTATGCATTGAGAGATCTTGACGTTGAAATGTCTAATAGGACCTGCTGCCATGTGATGAATCATTAAGTCTTTAGTTTGTTCTGATTTTCACATAGCAATGAAATATGAGGTCAAAAATCAATATCAACGGTCTGACCACTTAGTCACTGTTCACGTTGATTTTGGATTGAATTGGGCATCGAAATGACAGATTAATTTCCACATTTCAAGATGGCAAATTGTTTTCCTGATGAAATCTTAATTATTGACATCAAACAATCTAAATTGTCCATCGCTAACTCGATCATTGGTCAAAAATCTACCATTTTCATCTTATCTGTTTAGGAATTGATTTGAAAAGGAAATACACAAATACATTTTGATTTTGAAAACATAATTACACTAAAAAAGAAACTTTATATTGCGAAATTAAAAGTTTTTAAGAAAATAAACTGTGTATCATTTCTTTTGTTGAGTAGTATATATACATGTCTCACTGGTTGGTTTTTAATATATAACTCGAGGAAAGTATATTTTTTTAATTAAATATCTAAGTAAAAATAACATTAAAACCATGATAGCACTCCTGAAACATCTAAAATAAACATATAAAATGGGTAAATGTATAAAAATATATATTAATGAGCAAATTACTGGGTTTTCTGGATTACAATTCACATACAGGACTACTACTTGTAAAATTTGATAAGTATACCAAATTAAGTTGTAATGTTTACCATTTATGATTTTTGTATCCCATTATATAACTTCAAAAAATATAGTATTATTAATGTAATAATTTAAACGTAAAGAACTATCATTGGATGACATTTCTCATTATAAAGATGATTAAAGGAACAAATTATAATCAATTTTTGCGTAGTGAAAATTAATACAACATATAATTTTGAGGATATGTAGGATGTACAAGTTTATTGTTTCACAATACAAATAACCTTAGCAGGAAGGCTGTTTGTAAACAACTTTGAAGAAGCCAGGCAAAAAAAGGAGATTTTTTTAAGTTGAAAAGAAATCTTACATAAATTTGAAATTAAGATATTCAATTGTTGATATATTTAAATGTTTTTCAATGTTCATTAAAGCAAAAAAAAAATCTATAAAACAATCTGAAATCTAATGCAGATGTAGAAATACTCTACTCGATATCAATGCTATTACATATATTTGATTTAAAATGGTAATTACTTATACTCATTGACAATTATCCCACATGTGTTTTATAATCCAGAAAATACATTATATGAATAAAACAACAGAATTATATTAAAATAAAATAACCATACAAAACATATATTGCCAGTTACTTATATACTAATTACACAAATATAACATGTGTACAATTATAATAACAGCTTCTGAATCTACAAAAATATTAATACACTGGATGTTTTACTACCAGTATTTATAATTAACATAAAATGTATATGCTGCATTTATTTAAAAAAAATAAAACAAACAAAAGAAGAAAAAAAACTTATTCACAAACTTACATAAAATTGAAACTAATATTTTGCAAACTTGTAACAATACTCAACCTGATAATCATAAACATACATCCTTGACATTTAACGTACTTAATGTCTCTAGACTTAAGGATGTAGTAAGGTGAAATTTTATAAATCTACGATTTTAAATTGATACCCTAAATGGAAAGAGCATTGTTAAAGGAATAAAGTAAGCTAAAAATATTGATAGGTTATCTGCCTTGTTTTCAAGATATTTCACATTTCAAAAAATGGCGGGAAAGGCTCTCTTGGACTTTTACCTTAGTGTAGCATGGACACAATATTGATTTGTTTCACATGGAAGGAAAATCTACAACCTAATAAAATCTTGCTTACTGACTTAAAATGAGCTTCTGAAGACTTTGATGACTACAAAATTGGGTGAAATGGGGCAAAATATTTTACACAGTAATACTGGATAAAATCAGAGAAATCCGAATGACTTTTACAAATTGCAAAAACCTCACCTTACTTCATCCTTAGATGGTGAAAAGAGTTAGACTCATATTTTATCAATGACCTACAGTCGTCAGTTATTTATTACCCCCTGCCCCAAACAATATACACGTAAAAAGAAGAGAATAGTAATTCTTTAGGGACCGACCATTTAACTTGAAGGGGGGGGCTATGGTTTTTTTCTAAAAAAAAATTTTGGATCTGATTTTATGTGAAAAAAATATTTTGGCTGCCAAAAGGATGAAAAAAAAATTTCTGAATGAGGCTTTCTGCCCAAAAAAATAATGTTAATTTTGAAAAAAAATATTTTGTTGATACGCGTGCAAAAAATAAATAATTTGTTTCGCGCAAAGCGCGAAAAAAATTTTCTGTCCAGAAAAAAAAACCATAACCCCCCCCTTCAGGTTAAATGGTCGGTCCCTTACTAAACTATTGAACTACGATGGTTCCAATACCTGAGGTACTCATGAAAACAGTTGGAACAAGAGGTGTGTATAAGATATGGAAGTTGAACTAAGTTAAACTTGAACAAAGGGACAAAATAAAGGTTTGAGCTATTGCAGTAACAGCCATTAAGGTTCAACTTGTATTTCATAAACTAGAAAAATGTGAGCAAATCTCACTAATATCATACCTCCCGTTTCCCCTAAAAAGAAATCAAATCAAATTTTTAAATAGATGATGCACAAGGGCATGTATACTAAACATTTTGTGAATGTTTCATGAATTTCAACTAGTGGTCTAGCAGGAGTTGTCACCGCAAAGTAAGTACCCTATGGCAGGTGGATGAAAGAACGAACAGACAGACAGTCACTATGATCTCTATATACCACCCGCTAAAGCGGGGGATATAATAAAGATCAAACTATGTTTAACTGTAATAGTGAAATCTCTCCATCCATGTTCTCTTTTCACTTTGGTAAAATACACTAGGATAGAAATTCCAAGACAAAAATACACTAGGGTATTTTTTCTGACAAACACTAGTGCAAGGTAGAAGTAGAGTATTTATGTACCTGGGCATTCTCCATGCAGGAAAGAAAGTGATGCTTACAAAACAAGGCATAAAGTTTGGATCAATGTATATTTTTAAGGGTCACACTACGGCTGAAACCCATTCAAATCAATGAGCTAGATAAGGCTCCAAAAAATGAAATGTGCAAATGGCATGAGTCTAGCAATGTATGTGTCAACCAGAAATGCTAGTTAATGGTGAAATTACAATACTTATGGCACAGTTGTAAAAATGACACTCTTAACACATTCTTTATAGTTCAATTAGAGAATAATATAACAGTACTACTGAGGTAAAGATAGATTGCAAGTTATATAATGGATGAATGAATATTCAGAAACATCACATTTGAACAATGTCTATATTTATACCCCCGCTACATAGGAGTGAGGGGTATACTGTTTTACCCTTGTCCGTCTGTCTGTCCGTCCGTCCGTCCGTCCGTCTGTCCATCCGGAACATCTTTCGTCAAGGATTTTTCAGCATGTGTATGTAGTAATGATTTGATATTTGGTCTGAAGCTTAAGTATGTCGAGTTGTATTGTTCCTCCCCATATCAAGTCTGTAACTCATCTACTTCCTGTTTGACAATAACTTTGATTTTTTCCCATTATAGCTATATATTGAAATATTTCATCAAGGATTTCTCAGCTTGTGTATGTAGTAATGATTTGATATTTGGTCTGAAGCTTAAGTATGATGAGTTGTATCGTGTCTCCCCATATCAAGTTTGTAACTCATCTACTTCCTGTTTGACGATAACTTTGATTTTTTTTCCCATTATAGTCATATATTGAAATTCTTCTCAAGGATTTCTCAGCTTGTGTATGTAGTAATGATTTGATGTTTGGTCTGAAGCTTAAGTATAATGAGTTCTATGGTGTCTCTTCTTTTGGAGTCAGTAACTCATCTACTTCTGTTTGACAATAACTTTTATTTTTTTCCCATTACAGCTATATATTGAAATTTCTCGGCTTGTGTATGTAGTAATGATTTGATTTTTGGTCTGAAGCTTTAGAATGATGAGTTTTACAATGTCTCCCATTTTCAAGTCCGTAACTCATTTACTTCCTGTTTGACGATAATTTTGATTTACCCATTAAAGCCATATAATGAAATTTTTCGTCTAGGATATCTTGGCTTGTGTATGTAATAATGATTGATGTTTGGTCTGAAGCTTTAGTATGATTAGTTTTATCGTGTCTCCCCTTTTCAAGTCCATAACTCATCTACTTCCTGATTGATGATAACTTTATTTATCACTGCAATTATGCCAATGCTTGTATTGTGTCAACACTTGAAGTGTGTCCATACTTGTATTATGTCCACACATACTTAACTTAGCATTGCCATATTGATTCAGGGTTCAATGAGCGGGATATAACTGGCTGCCATTCGGCAACAGCTCTTGTTATGTTTCTGACTAAGGACTGAAATAATGAAATCTTGCCTTTGAGGTGATAATCTACACAAAGAACTGACACTAACATACAATCTATGGTAATACAAACATACAATTTATATTTAAATACATGTAAGTTAAAGAATTATTTTCAATAAAGTACATATAAACACAACCAAAGGACCCAACAAGCCTGAAATCACTCAAATGATCATCCATTTGAAAAACCTTTTGCTTAGTCAGCCAGAATATCATATAATAATCATCTAAAAGAGGACCATCTAATGACCTATTTCCAGCAGAGGAAAGCCTCTGTAAGCATACTGATTTTTTGTACAATTCTGGTAGTACCAGAATTGTGTTCATATTCTTCACTTTATCCTTATGTCTGATTATAAAGCTGACAGAACATAGTTACTTACACTTTAGAGAATAAAAGAAAAAAATACCCAAATTTAGATAAATTTTACTTTCAATTGTCAGCTGTTATCAGTAATCGGATAAAGTGAAGAATATGAACACAATTCTGGTACTACCAGAATGAGAGTACCAGAATTGTTGAAACAATTCTGGAATTACCAGAATTGTGTTTTTACAATTCTGGTTTTTCCAGAATTGTTGAACTGAACAATTCTAGTAAACCAGAATTGTTTATATTTTTGAATAATTCTGGGACGGAGGTTTCTTCTAGAATTGTTCATTTCGAAAGACAATTCTGGTATTCCAGAATTGTACAAATAACAATTCTAGTAATTCCAGAATTGCAGATTATACATTTCTGGTTTTACCAGAATTGTTATAGTTAACAATTCTGGAATTACCAGAATTGTAAATTGAACAATTCTGGTACATCGAGAATTGTATAATGAACAATTCTGGTATATCCAGAATTGTATAATGAACAATTCTGGTACAACCAGAATTGTAAATTGAACAATTCTGGTACAACCAGAATTGTAAATTGAACAATGCTTGTTCAGCCAGAGTTGTACATTGAGCAATTCTGGTACAAGAACCAGAGTTGTGAATTTCTGAACAATTCACGTACAGTCTCACTGAGACTTATAGGTAGGATGCAAAAATTCTTCATTTATGGCAGTGGCATTTGATTTAGATGTGGCTTGATTACGCACACATGTACCTAAATAACTCATTACATATTGATGTAGATAAGACACTTAATTGTGTCGCATCGTTTCAAATCAAATGCCATCAACAGAAATAAATAAATAAGGAAATCTTAAATAGTTTATGCAGCCAGACTATATTTCCCACATGACACTATGCTTGAAAAGATTGTTGCACATGATCTGTTTTTTTCACATTATTTATTTCACCCCAGGTGATGATCAGGGACTTTTTTTAGCAGAAATCTGGAGCCAGAAAATTGTCCAGAGACATCAAGAAGTGCGCAATTCAAGAAAACCAGAATTGTCCAGAATCTTCCAGAATTGCACAATTCTGGTATACCAGAATTGTCCAGAATCTTCCAGAATTGTACAATTCTGGAATACCAGAATTGTCCAGAATTTTCCAGAATTGTCCAGAATCTTCCAGAATTGCACAATTCTTGTCCAGAATGTTCCAGAATTGCACATCTGGAATACTAGAATTGTCCAGAATCTTCCGGAATTGCACAATTCTAGAAAATTCTAGAAGAGAAAGGATTCTATCCTGATACTGAATACAATTCTGGTATTCCAGAATCTTCCAGAATTTTCCAGAATCTGCAATTCTGGAAAATTCTGGTAACAATTCTGGTACAATTATTTCAACCAGAATTATACAATTCTGGTAGTACCTCGGGTAGTACCAGAATTGTGTTCATATTCTTCACTTTATCCCAGACATAATCCTGAATGTTGATTCTTACCCAATATGGTTTTGAAATTTATTACCAGTGCTAGAGGAATTTAAGTACAATATAAATGACACTGGACATCAATTGATGACATATATAGTCTCTAACATTACGTATATTTCTTAAATCAAAGTAGTTAAATTTTCATATTTTAAAGTTCAAGGTTTACCCAGAACTTTAAAATGCATAGTTGCCAACCTCTGACAATGAAAAATCATGTCATGACATGACATGTGATAAAAAAGCGTGTGAAAACGCGTGACATACTTTCTAATTATTGAACAAAATTTATATAAAATTAATTTGCCTATATAAACGTTCATTTGCCTGTTTTGATGATTTTAGAACTACCTGACTAGGTATATATTCAAAACATTATACAAGTTTGGTTGAATTTACAAGTCAATAAGGCCAGGGACTACCGGTATATATACGAATGTAATGTATAGTCCCTGATAAGGCAAAAGTCAGCAGAGTTCTCTGCCTTGTCCTTGATGATTATATCATTCAACAATTTTTTTTTTTGTAGCTGGCAAGGAGGAAATAGGCTTAGACCCGTTTTGACAGATAAGTGGTTTCAAATGAGCCCTAGCTTTTGTATATTTTTCTGTAAATGATCCAATATAAATGTGTAAACTGCATTGCCCCCCTACTCCAAGATCACTTTCTTTGACTTCAAATTAATTCATCAAACTCGGAGTCCCAAATTTTGTTTTGGTATCACTGATCCGGTACAAAAATATCGTTTTCTATTTGCACTCGTGTCTTCAGTCGTCGTACACAACCAAGAAATTTATTGAAACGATTTAAAATCAGTTCTTTGGTCGAATCAAAGTTTGCAATTTAAGGTACGTTGATGAAAAGTCCAGAGAATCACGGGAATCAATAGCGCTAATAACCAAAAATATTATCAAAGGTCTTGGAAAAGTCCAGAGAATCACGACAAATGCGATATCGCTAATAACCAAAAACGTAAACAAAGAAAAAGTGTGTAATGGCGTGTGAAGTTTTGAAAAGCAAGTACACGCCATGTGACAAAATCTACGCGTGTAAACCGTTGAAAAAGCGTGAGTAACACGCGAAAATCATGTGAGTTGGCAACTATGTTAAAATGTGAAAATTTAACTATAAAAATTTAAGAAATTAATGTAATAAATGGGAAAACAATGTAGGAGATTGGTTTTCTAATTTCTACTCAAATACTTTGATGTAAAGTGGTCTCCATAGTCTCCATTCTCAAAACATGGCACCATTTGTTGCTACAATCATTGCTATGAGTATCATTGTGCCATTCATTATAATATGTCATATAACACATAGGTTTAATAAGTAATTTTAGTCAAAAAATGCATAAAAAACATTTTGTCATGCAAAGATTCAGGTGTCAAAATCCGGTCACACTATTTCAAGGAATTGACACAAGACATTTACATCATTGACCAATAAGCTACCGAGAACAAATCTTCTTACATGTTTAGTTATCATATATTTAACACATTGGCCAGGAGGTGTTTAAATTTGCTAGAAATTAGAGAATGTAGTTTCTACAATGAGAACTAAGATGATAATGAGTTACAAATGTAGATAAATTTTTCAAATGTTTGAAAACAAGGCTTGCCGAGTTTTAAACATTTGCAAAACTTATTTGACAAGATGTGAGAAATTTCATAATTAACATGTTTAAGTGGTAGAAAATGTTTCTCTAATGACAAGGTAAAACACCAAGGATTATGTTCCGAATAGATTTGGCGGGAAATTGCACACCAGTTGTTATCTCTCTAGTGAGGAGAAATATTTTTATAACAAAGGTCAGGTACTAGTTAAATTTGCTAGAAATTAGAGAAAAATGTTTACTTGTACCTGTGGTCTAGGTGATGGTCTGCATCATCAAATCTTGCAAAAACTTAGTGACAAATAGTATTTGCATTATAAAAGAAGGCTTTTTACACAATGATAACATGATTCACTGGGAAATACTACATTGCTCAGATGTTGTTACACATGTACAGTAGTACAATTACAAAGTTACATGAATGTTTTTCCCTCCCCTGTCAAATGAAATGAATATCAACTGCACATCATTATACAGTAACAAAATTATAAACTTGTAATTAGATTTTTTACCATACAATTTTTTTCACACTAATTTACAAAAGTACTGTATGATCATGCCCTTTATATTTGAAGTAAAAATGTTATTTAGGAACTTCAATCACAGTAACAACATTCAGTTTCTTTCCCCTTATTCAATGATCTGATTGGCTATAAAGATGCTAAACATGTATTCTAACTCTTTTAAAACCTATATGAAAGCTAAACATTATTGCACCAAAAACATTATTTCTAAAAATGGAATTCCACAGCAAAATACATACTGAGACCTGAGATATAAATCTGGCATAATGAATGGTATTATTAAAAACATTCAATAAAACTGGTGAAATTTCAACAGAACAAAGTGTCAAAATTTAAAACATAGAGTGTGAAATTTAATCATCTATATCAGAAATACTGACAATTCCGTTAAATTCTTACAATTTTGAAAGAGTTGTAGATATTGAAATGTCAGTGTACAATGAAGACAAGGTCTGTTGTTTTGGTTTCATTGAGACACTAAGTCTTTTTGTCTATTAATACTATGTGGTGCTTTGTGTCACTTCAGTAGAATTATTGATTTAAAATTCACTTTCTTTCATTAAGAAATCTCTGTCATACATTGCAATATGCCATATAAATCATAATATATATCATTGTTAATTTTGATTTTCAATATTTCTGAGATCTCTTTAACATATTACATTCTACTTAGAAGCCAGATTCGCTTGCCAAACTGTCACCTGCTCCAAGATTGGCTCTACCTCTTTCAGTACGTATTCTTGGTTTCAGAGTTCTATTTCCAATATAATCTATTCCAGGATCATTTCTTGGATTTACCCTTCTTCCATCTCCCTATAAAATATTAACACAATCTTTTCATTAGATTATCAATACCTTTATGATCTGTAATACAAGTGGAAACTATAAAATTTGTGCTAAAAGCATTCATTTTTTGGGGGGTTTTGTTTGTTTGTTTGTTTTTTATTGTTATATATAACAAGTCTGTGGATCAGTTACCCAATAATTAATGGCCATATGCTGAAACAAAATTGACAGTAACTTTGGTATTTTGTTATTTATTACCACTGGGCCACTGCTGGTGGACTGTTAGTCCACGAAGTTATCCAACAACCAAGTAGCCAGTACTTCTGTGCTGTCCCGAAAACCCAATTTATTTGGAAACTTGCAATATCTAAGGAAGAAAATTTTGTTTAAAACTAAGGAGCATCCCCTTCTTGCATAGCTCTGACCTTAGCTTATTTTGGCTTTCCTATTTAGATCCTATTGGTAGTCTGCTCTCTATCAGCTTATAAAGATTATTTCGGCTTTATGGATTTCCAAATGTTTAAATTTAGTCATAAGTTGTCAAAATGGTCATATGCAGAAACTAAATTCACGGTAACTTTGGCGTTTCGTGATTTAATAAGTGTTACCTTAATTCAGTATACTGTATATACTTACCAGAGTGTCCATCAGTTCCACAACTTTCTTATCTTCTTCTGCTTCCTTTCTATCCTGTTAAGAAATCAAACTTTGCTATTAATCATATGACTTTTTTATTTTTAAGAGTAGCTATTAACAATCAATAAAGTGATTCATGACAATATATGGTAAATTAAACGAAATGTTTTAGTTTAATCATCTGATTTTCTGTTAATTTAGGTGTACATATACATGCCTCATTGTTGAAATGATAATACTGTGAAAGTACTATTGTCCTTTGGGTTCCAATTTTTGTGGATTTCGTGGCTTGCAAAAAACCAAAAAGTTAGTTCCCAACAAATGCATTTTTCTAAAAGTTTTAATGGATAGAATTCAAAACTATGAATGAAAGTACCCAAAAATAATGATATTTATAAAAACCACAAAAATTGATGTGCAGAAATAAAAATACCTCCACATTATAACAATATTCTTTTGTAAATCCCACTATTTTTACATTTCTATGAAATTGAAATACAGTAGAACTTCAATGGCTCGAACTGCAATAAATCGAACACCATGGATACCTCGAACCTTTTTTGTGGTCCCTTGGTTCGAAGTTTAACATAGTTCTACCTCGATATCTCGAACACCCCTTTTACTCAAACTATTTTCATTGGTCCCTTGGGTGTTTGAGCCATCGACTTGTACTGATTAATGTTACAAGTACTGTGAAAGTACTATTGTTCCTGGGGTTCCAATTTATGCTTAAACCACGAAATTAACATCCTAACAAAATGTATAATTTTATTTCAGTTTTAATGTATGGAATTTGAAACCATGAATTAAAGTACCTTCGAAAACAATGATATTTATGAAAACCATGAAAATTGATGTCCAAGAATAAAAGTACTTCCACAGTATTGTTATTACTCAAATAAAATTTATTTTTGTCCACTCAGCATTCTATTGCTATTGAATGTGTCTGTGAGAAAAATAGTGATGGTGAATTAAAACGCTACCTAACCAAGTTTTTTTTGTTAAATTTTCAAATTTCAAAAGCATAAATGTAGAACTTCTTTCACCTCTGAACCCAAGCAGAACTTCACCTGAGTTTTAAGATCAACAACTTACAAATAGAACTTCTTTCACCTCTGAACCCAAGCAGAACTTCACCTGAGTTTTAAGATCAAGAACTTACAAAGTATGAAGATAGTATGTAATTTCAATCATCATAACTTACTGGTCAGAAACCTTTGTAGGATGGATGCACAGACCTAAAAACTCTGTGTGATGGAGTATAAATATTGTGCCGATGTGAGCTTCGCAGACTCATGTTTCACAGTTTCTGCCCACAGAAATAAAAAGAAAATTTGTAAGTGTTGTATGTTTTGTCTTTGGAGAATAGATCCCTTTTTGAAATGTATCATACATGACTGTGATAGGTCTCTGGAGTCAATTCAGCAGATGAACATGATTTTTAGGGAGATTGCCATTTCTCACTTTTGAGACAGAAGAGTTAGAGTTCCTATTTTTAGTGAGAGATTATCTGGACTTCTACCCTGGATCAAGAAAGCTTATACAAGACTGCTCACAAGCAATCTTTCCCAATAAAATTTTGACTTCACTTTACCAAGCAAAATTTCAAGCAATGTTTAGAATTTCTTTGTTTAATTAATTATCATCAGTGACAATTAAGATATTTAATCTACATATTATGAATTATTTATGTCATTTGAAGTCAGACAGTAAAATATTAAAACAATGGTCTTAAAAAAATATGGCGAGCTTGGGCATACATTCCTGATTTCATGATGCTGACAAATGGAACGATATTTCTGTGTATATTTTAGAGAAAAAAAAAAGTGAGAAATTCAATCAAACACCAATGGATTTCGGAGACAAGAGATTCTCAGACACCCTCAGGTAAGATTTCAATGATCTCGGACTCAGCAAGCTTTGTTCGATACTAGATATCTTACCCGAGGGTGTCTGAGGTTCTCCTGTCTAGCACTGTCACTGGTGTTAGATTCTTAATTTTTTCAGGAGAAAACAAGAACACTTTTCATCCACATACTTTATATTTCCACCATACTGAAATACTAATACTTGTGCTGCTTATTTTACAAAATGCATATAACATATATCTATGCATGTCTAATGATGATGATGACATAATAAAAATGTATATAAAGTAAACAGAAGAATAAAATATTTGTTTGAAAAAGCAAAAAAACATCTTATCCTACATACCATGTGAAAAGGCATTAAAGCTATACACAACAAAAAGAAAACTGCACTCTATCTCCAAAGTGAGAAAGAATCTTAAGGATGTAGTAAATGATCAAATCAAATTTTTAAATAAATGGCTCGCAGTGGCAATATGTACTGAACATTCTGTGAAAGTTTCATTGAATTTCACCCAGTGGTCTAGGAGGAGGTCTCGCCACAAAGTATGAACCCCTATGGCGGACGGACAAACGGAAGAACAGATGAACAGACACTATGATCATAATATACCACCTGCTAAAGCAGGGGGTATAATAAATATACAATTTTAAGTTGATACCCAAAATGGAAAGAACATTGTTAAAGGAATAAAGTCTGCTAAAAATATCGTTAGGTTATAGGCCTTGTTTTCAAGATATTTCACATTTTAAAAAAATGGCTGGAAAGGCCCTCATGGACTTTGACCCCCACTTTTACCTTAGCATAGCATAAATACATTATTGATTTGTTTCATATGAAAGGAAAATCTACAATCTTATTAAATCTTTCTTACCGACTTGAGGTGGTATGGGGTCTAAAAATTTTTAGATAGAATTTTTTTATATTTTCATGACTTAGACTTTTTTAATAGAGCATACAAAAAATAAAATAAAAATTGGGGGTCACCGGCCATATAGGAAGGAAATCAGTCTTGTGAAAATCAGCTATTTTGGTTGAAATAATAGGGAAAATAAGTGAATTTTAACAAAATTTTAATTTATTTAAGTTATATCAATTAGATTTTTTAAAAATTTGGTCAATAATTAGCTTATATACTGTCCTTCAATTTCCATGAAAAAAAAAATGGAGGTCACCGCACTTATTTTTGAATAAATTGCAAAAAACTGATTATTTCCTTTTGTTTCTATACAAATGATCTCCCCTTTATACAACAGGAATTCTGCTGAAAAGATTCAATATCATGCATGATTACTTATAAAAGTGGCATATTTGATCAAATTTAACTATTATAAGTCATTGAAAATTATTGTGCCAACATTCCCATAAAGAATTCAATTTTTAGTCACATGCGCAAGAATGATGTGCAATCTTAAACTCCCGTACTACCTTAAAATGAGCTTCTGAAGACTTAATGACTAGAAAGGGGCAAAATATTTTACATAGTAATAATGGATAAAATCAGGGAAATCCTAATGACTTTAACAAATTTCAAAACCCCCCTTACTACATCCTTAAAGGATAAAAATCTTGATACAAAATTTCATGTCTACAAATTAACTTGCTGAGAGACTTGTTGTACATTTTCAATGAAATTTGTTGAGAAAGAGATGACTGTGATCATTATAACAATATTTTAGTTTTCAGGTATAATAGTTTTGTTTGTATGCCTTTGAAAATGAAAAACAAATCTGAGGTAACCTTTCTATCTATTAAACCCCATCTCAAGGTATAATTTATTCCAAGCTTAGGTGATAAATACCTGTATTATGGAATTTCTGTCATACAAGTACTTCATACTTACATGTCTTTCGATAATAATAATTGCTATAATCCAAACTATTGAAGAAAAAAGTAAAATTGTCCATACTAAGTTATTCTTCATAAATATAGCTGAAATGAAAAAAAAAAATACATATCATTAATTCAAATGATACTGGAAAAAAGCAGTTTTTCATATTATATAATTCTTAATAAATACTACAGATATAAAACTACAGGCTCAGAAACTGAGCCTACATCACTCATCTGACAAACAAGAGTTGTCAGAAGACAACATAGCTCGCCAGGGATTCCAGTAACCTCAATGCACAATAAATTCGAAAGTAATAGAAAGCTTTCTTCACAAGAAAGTCACCAAATATAAACACCCTATCATTAAACAACTTAACTTTAGAAGCGAAGTTAAAGTTAAAGTTTTAAAAAAAAAATTGCCCTCAGGCCAAGGTCAAGGTCAAAATGTCTACAAATGTGGTACCATTAGAAAGCTCTCATTAAAAGAACGTCACATACCAAATATGAACACCCTACCACTAAACAACTTAATTCTAGAAGCAAAGTTAAAGTTCTTAAAAAATTGCCCTCAGGGCAAGGTCAAGGTCAAAATGTCTACAAATATGGTACCACAAGAAAGCTCTCACCATAAGGAAGTTACATACAAAATATAAACACCCTACCACTAAAGGCCTACCTTCTAGAGGCAAGGTTAAAGTTTTTTACAAATTGCCCTCAGGGCAAGGTCAAGGTCAAAATGACTACAAGTATGGTACCAGAAGAAAACTCTCATCATAAGGAAGTTACAAACCAAATATGAACACCCTACAACTAAAGTCCTACCTTTTAGAGGCAAGAGGTTAAAGTTTTTTGAAAATTGCCCTCAGGGCAAGGTCAAGGTCAAAATGTCGACAAGTATGGTACCAGAAGAAAGCTCTCATCATAAAGAAGTTACATACCAAATATGAACACCCTACCACTAAAAGCCTACCTTCTAGAGGCAAGGTTAAAGTTTTTTTAAAAATTGCCCTAAGGGCAAGGTCAAGGTCAAAATGTCTACAAGTATAGTACCAGAAGAAAGCTCTCATCACAAGGAAGTCACATACCAAATATCAACATACTAGCTATTCAGGTCTCAATTCCACAAGCCAGGTTAAAGTTTTGCTAACGCTGGGGCTATGACAATAGCTCTACGGACATTCGTCCCGGCGAGCTAAAAATCCAAGCAAAGTCTATAAAGATATAATTAACGCATTTTTCACTTTCTAATGATATTGTAGGTGCATTACCAGAAAAAAATCCTGTATGTTTTGATTAGCTAACAAAAGCAATCCTCTAAAAACTTTTTCCAATATATGTTATAGTAGAGCAATATTTGTAGGTCAAAAAATTGCTAAATTGGTTACACAATAGGTATTAGTAGACCGGTAAGGTCATACACAATGGACTATAAAACTACATGTATATTTGAAAAAGCCATGTACAACTTTAGCCTAAATCCTGAATGCATGCAAATAGAAACTAGAGGATGACATGCCCCCACGCAAGGCTGTTTTCTAGTAATATTTGTGTCTGTAAGACACATATGATGCCCCCGTTAAACACATGATATTCTAGGTTGCAAAGATTAACTACTGGTATGTACCCTCTATTACTAAATCACCAAAAAACTATAAGTTGAGCAATGTATATTTTTGAAAAAAAAAAATGAACCGAAATCAAAATACATACCACATGCACATCTTCAATATAGGTACAAATGAACTGCAAAATTAAAGCTTCCTAGCCTCAAAACTCCAAATCTGTGTACCCTGTATTAATAATTAATCCAATAAATGACTAAGTTCAACAATGTGCATTTTTTCCAAAAATGCATCAAAATCAAAATCCTTCCCACATGCACATGTTCAATATAGGTACAAATGATCTGCAAAATAAAAACTTCCTACCATCAAAACTGTAGGAGGAGTTGCGTGGACAAACTATGTACCCTCTATTACAAAATCATCCCAAAAATGACTAAGTTCAACAATGTATATTCTTGACAAAAATGCACCAAAATCAAAATCCTTACCACATGCACGATTTTAATATAGGTACAAAAGATCTGCAAAATAAAAACTTCCTAGCATCAAAACTGTAGGAGGAGTTGCATGGACAAACTATATAACCTCTATCACAAAATCACTAAAAAATGACTTAAGTTCAACAATGTATATTTTTGACAAAAATTAACCAAAATGAAAATCCTTACCACATGCACATCTTCAATATAGGTACAAATGATCTGCAAAATAAAAACTTTCTAGCATAAAAACTGTAGGAGGAGTTGCGTGGACAAACCATGTACCCACCTCGGACAGACGGACGGACGGAGGGACGAGGGTAAAACAATATGCCCCCGACTTATCGTCGTGGGGGCATAAAAAGAAGGGAAACAGGAAATGTGTCAAAGAGACAACGTCCCAAAGGGGAGTTACAACAACTCAAAGCCACCATAATCTCTTCAATGAACGGTGAGGAAACCCCACACCCAATGGCAGGTCGGAGTCGGCCCCTGAATAAAAAGTAATCAAGTTCAGTGAAATAAACATCATCCTAGACTCCTATAGACATAAAGAACACTAACTAGAAAACAGACAAGACATACAAAGGCTAAATAAATTTCATGACTTGGGACAGACCCAAACCTGCTGCGGTGGGGTTAAACTAGTTTTATTGGGCCCAAACCTTCCCCCTATAGCCAATGTGATAAATAAAAAAATAATCGTAACAACAGTAAAATTCAGTTGGCAACAGGACTGGGTCAATTGTGAAAAATGAAACTGAAAGAACTAAACATACGGACAACATGAAATCACAAGAGACTACTAGAAGTTAACTGTCATGCCAGCTCCAGACCCATTACCAACTGACAAAGTAAGTTATGTACCCTCAGTATACAGCTTCCACCAAGATCCCTTTCTGTGAGGAGTTTAGCATAATGATTTCATGCATATACCTTAATACAACAAGTGTGGACCCAAATTGATGTCTCGCCCGTCCCTTCATGGTCGCAAAATTGATGTGAATTCTCAAACTGACTAAATCAGAAAATAAAACTTATTCGCTAGACTGTGAAATTAGGGTAAGTGACAAAGGCAATAGAGCAGACTGTCATTAATCACCAAAAAAAAAAAATATGAGGTCAAGAGCTAAAGCCAAACAGCAGGATGTCATGTTCCATTTAAGACAAACCCAAATACCAAATATTATTGACCTTACATTAAAAGATACTCGGAAACTTAACATGATCACTGGACCGTGAAATTGAGGTCAAAGACAAAAAACATATAGCAGACTGTCATGTACTACCCAAGACCAACCTATATACCAAATATCATTGACCTACCACTTATAGTTACTGAGAAAATGACCTAATCACAATAAAGGGCTACGCTGAGCGCAGCATAATACGACTGCAGCATGTCGACCACTGAAATTTCAACAAAAGTAGTATAAAGTGAATGTGGACACAGTAAAGAGCTTGACACAATAATTAGATGGACATAAAAAGAAGCTAGACACAGTTATTAGCTAGAAACAAAATAGAGAAAAATCAACCCTTTTGATTACTTACTGATAAAAAACCGTAAGAGCTATGCAAAATATGTACTATCAACTAAAACTTTACATCCATAGAAATTCAAAGAAAAAAAATCCATCGGAATCTGATGAAAAATAAAGATATGACATATTTAGAAAAATTGCTATTTTGGATGCTTTGACCCCTTGTAGCTCTGAAACAGTAAGAGCTACAAAAAATCTGTTGACATACTACTGAAAGCTTAGATAAAGAGGAATCCAAAGAAAAAAATCCCATCAAAATCCGATGAAAAATAAAGATTTGACAAATTTAGAAAAATTGCATTTTTGGCCGCTTTCTAACCCCTTGTAGCTCGGAAACAATAAGACCTACACAAAAGCCGTTGACATACTACTGAAAGCTTAGCTCAAGAGGAATCCAAAGAAAAAAATCCCATCAA
>MJUU01044196.1:0-22908 GCA_002080025.1 Modiolus philippinarum | reverse complement strand
ACTGGGCCACTGCTGGTGGACTGTTAGTCCACAAAGTTATCCAACAACCAAGTAGCCAGTACTTCTGTGCTGTCCCAAAAACAATTTTATTTGGAAACTTGCAATATCTAAGGAATAAAATTTTGTTTAAAACTAAGGAGCATCCCCTTCTTGCATAGCTCTGACCTTAGCTTATTTTGGCTTTCCTATTTAGATCCTATTGGTAGTCTGCTCTCTATCAGCTTATAAAGCTTATTTCAGCTTTATGGATTTCCAAATATTTAAATTTAGTCATAAGTTGTCAAAATGGCCATATGCAGAAACTAAATTCACCGTAACTTCGGTGTTTCGTTATTTAATAAGTGTTACCTTAATTCAGTATACTGTATATACTTACCTGAGTGTCCATCAGTTCCACAACTTTCTTATCTTCTTCAGCTTCCTTTCTATCCTGTTAAGAAATCAAACTTTGCTATTAATCATATGACTTTTTTAATTTTAAGAGTAGTTATCAACAATCAATAAAGTGAATCATGACAATATATGGTAAATTAAACGAAAAGTTTTAGTTTAATCATCTGATTTTCTGTTAATTTAGGTGTACATGTACATGCCTCATTGTTGAAATCATAATACTGTGAAAGTACTATTGTCCTTTCAGTTCCAATTTTTGTGGATTTCGTGGCTTGCAAAAAAACACAAAGTTAAGTTCTCAACAAATGCATTTTTCTTAAGAGTTTTAATGGATAGATTTCAAAACTACGAATTAAAGTACCCAAAAACTAGAGTTACTGTGGCCTAGTGGGCCACGGATACCCCCCGCCCTCGCCTCTTCCTGCATTTTCTTTAACATATGGAAAAAAGGAATTATTGGAAAACAAAATACAAAGTGCACATCTACAATACTGTGGAAGTACTTTTATTCGTGGGCATCAAATTTCGTGGTTTTCATAAATATCACTATTTCGTGGGTGCTTAAATTCGTGGTTTCGAATTTAATGCATTTAAACTCTAGGAAAAAAATACATTTCGTCGTGATCTTAATTTCGTGGTTTTGGCTAACCACGAAATCCACAAAAATTGGATCCCCACGAACAATAATACTTTCACAGTATGTAATTAAGGTCCTGCATAAGTTTCATGAAGTTATGATAAGTGGTCAAGGAGGAGTAGTGGATACCAGGTATTCACCATATGGTTTGCATTGAGGTGAAAGAGCTGAAATGACTAAGTCCAAATATGTCAAAAATCTGCAAAAAAAAACAAGAATGATTGGACAACAAAATGTGTAATGCAAATCTACAATATGTAATAAAGCTCCTGCGTAAGTTTCATGAAATTCGAATCAGAGGTTTAAGAGGAATAGTGGATTACATGTGGTTTAAATTGAGCTAAAATGACAAAGTCAAAATTATGTCAAAAATTGAAAAAAAAACTTTAGGAAAACAAATGCATTGTGCACATCTACAATATGTAATAAAGCTCCTGCATAAGTTTCATAAAATTCTGATCAGTGGTTTTGGAGGAGTAGTGGATACCATGTGGTCACCATATAGTTTGCATTGAGCTAAAATGACAAAGTCAAAAAACATGTCAAAAATCTGGAAAAAAGGAATTATGGAAAACAAAGACACATAGTGCACATCTACAATGTATAATTAAGCTCCTGCATAAGTTACATGAAATTCTGATTAGTAGTTTATAGGAGGAGTAGTGGATACCATGTGGTCACCATATGGTTTGCATTGAGCTGAAATGACAAAGTCCAAAACATGTCAAAAATCTAGAACCAGAGGCTCCCAGGAGCCTGTATCGCTCACCTGGTTTTCAGTTGCCACAATCAAGGTAACAATGTAAGTTATACAGTTGATCTTCAGTTTCTCAAACTTTCGTACGTCCAACACCTCCAATATCTTGAACTGTTTTTAAAGTCTGATCATGTTTTATTATATTTCTTTGTTGGGATTTTTCGATAAAAAACGTTCTTGTTAATGACCACTTTCGACACGATTTGAAGTCGAAATGTCATTTTGAAAATGGCAGTCAACAAACAATTTTCAACATCCGTTTTGAAGTCGCAACATCAATATCTATTTGGAAATCAAATTTCTTTGAAATCGGACAATGTTGAACTTTCCCGTCTTTTTGGTAGCCATTTAAAATATGGCAGTCAGCGAACAATTTTTAACATCAGTTTTGAAGGAAACCAAATGTCATTGAAATCGGACAATGTTGAATTTTCCCGCCTTTTTGGCAGCCATTTTGAAAATTGCTGTCAACGAACAATTTTCAACATCGGTTTTGAAAGTCGCAACATCAATATCTACTTGGAAATTTCATTGAAATCGGACAATGTTGAATTTTCCGGCCTTTTTTGGTGGCCATTTTGAAAATGGCGGTCAAGGAACAATTTTCAACATCGGTTTTGAACTCGCAACATAGAGATCTATTTGGAAACCAAATGTCATTGAAATCGGTCAATGTTGAATTTTCCCGCCTTTTTTGGCGGCCATTTTGAAAATAAAGTTCAAGGAACAATTTTCAACACCAGTTTTGAACTCGCAACATCAAGATCTATTTTGAAACCAAATTTCATTGAAATCGGATAATGTTGAATTTTCCGGCCTTTTTTGGCAGCCATTTTGAAAATGGCGGTCAAGGAACAATTTTCAACATCAGTTTTGAAGTCGCAAGAGCATGGCAAACATTTCATCAATTTACACTTAACCTTCATCTTCTATAGTTTTGGAAATAATAGATGAAAAATACGAAAATTTAAAAAATTCGGTGAAAAAAGGGCAATAACTCCTACAAGGGTTTATGCATTTTCTTCAAAATTTCAGGGTGGGTAGATCTTGATATGCTGAACATTTTTGCAATTTACTCTTGACCTCTATCTGTTATACTTTTTGAAATAAAAAATAATAAATGCACAAATTTTAAAAATTTTACGGAAAAAGGGCAATAACTCCAAGACGGGTTTTCGGATTTTCTTCAAAATTGCAGTGCAGGTAGATCTTGCTATGTTGATCACTTTTACTCCATGTCAGATTTTTGATATCTGTAACGGTTTTCGAGTTATTGGCCAAAAACTGCAATTTACCCTTATGTTCTATTTTTAGCAACGGCGGCCATGTTGTTTGACCTACCGCCTAATCGAACACAATTTTGAGAAGCCATACTCTGGTGATGATTCAGGCAAAGTCTGGTTACATTTGGCCCAGTGGTTTCAGAGGAGAAGATTTTTGAAATTGTTGACAGACAGACGGACGGACGACGGACGACGGACGCATAGCGATGGCAAAAGCTCACATGGCCTTTTAGGCCAGGTGAGCTAAAAAAGGGAATTATTGGAAAACAAAAAACGTAGTGTACATCTACAATATAAAATTAAGCTCCGGCATAAGTTTCATGAAATTCTGATTAGTAGTTTAGGAGGAGTAGTGGATACCATGTGGTCACCATATGGTTTGCATTGAGCTAAAATGACTATGTCCAAAACATGTCAAAAATCTGGAAAAAGGGAATTATTGGAAAATAAAAAACATAGTGCACATCTACTATATGTAATTAAGCTCCTGCATAAGTTTCATGAAATTCTGATTAGTAGTTTAGGAGGAGTAGTGGATACCATGTGGTCACCATATGGTTTGCATTGAGATAAAATGACTAAGTCCAAACATGTCAAAAATCCAGAAAAAAGGAATTATTGGAAAACAAAAAACGTAGTGCACATCTACTATTTGTAATTAAGCTCCTGCATAAGTTTCAAGAAATTCTGATCAGTAGTTTAGGAGGAGTAGTGGATACCATGTGGTCACCATATGGTTTGCATTGAGATAAAATGACTAAGTCCAAACATGTCAAAAATCTGGAAAAAAGGGAATTATTGGAAAACAAAAAACGTAGTGCACATCTACAATATAAAATTAAGCTCCTGCATAAGTTTCATGAAATTCTGATCAGTAGTTTAGGAGGAGTAGTGGATACCATGTGGTCACCATATGGTTTGCATTGAGATAAAATGACTAAGTCCAAACATGTCAAAAATCCAGAAAAAAAGGAAATTATTGGAAAACAAAAAGCGTAGTGCACATCTACTGTATGTAATCAAGCTCCTGCATAAGTTTCACTTAGATGTGAGTCTTCCATGGAAAACTTGTGTCGCCTGCGATATACATGTTATGATTTTATATATATTACTGTAAGTACTGAACTAGAAGTATTGTGAGTGAAGGTCATAAGGTATGCCTCTGTTTCCAAAATCTGTGAACAATCCTATTCATCTGGTAAAATATAAAATAGGAGATCAACAAGTACATAGTGAGACTATAAAGGTTCTGTGAAAGTTTCATGAAATTCTATAGTATCCTATGGGAAATGTGGAAAGGACATTTTTTTGCACAAAAAATCATTTTTTCTGAAAAACAAAATAGCTGGTGCACATCTATGGTAAATAAGGAAAAAATTAAAGTAAGTTTGATTGAACTCTATCATGTGGTTTAGGAGGAGTCGCAGATAAGAGAAACCCACCCCCTTCCTACAGTATCCTATGTAAATATTTGTCTTACACATTTTTTTTTTTAAATAATTTTTTTGAAAAACAAAATATATGGTGCACATCTACAAATTACAAGGTAAAAGCTGTGCAAGTTTCGTTAAATTCCACCAAGTGGTTTAGGAGGAGTTGCGGATAAGAGAAACCAACCCCCTTCCTACAGTATCCTATGTAAATATTTGAAAAACACATTTTTTTTTAAAAATAATTTTTTTGAAAAACAAAATATATCGTGCACATCTACAAGTTACAAGGTAAAATCTGTGCAAGTTTCATTAAATTCCTTCAAGTGGTTTAGGAGGAGTCGCAAATAAGGAAAAAATTAAAGTAAGTTTGATTGAACTCTATCATGTGGTTTAGAAGGAGTCGCAGATAAGAGAAACCCACCCCCTTCCTACAGTATCCTATGTAAATATTTGAAAACACATTTTTTTAAAAAAAAATAATTTTTTTGAAAAACAAAATATATCGTGCACATCTACAAATTACAATGTAAAATCTGTGCAAGTTTCGTTAAATTCCATCAAGTGGTTTAGGAGGAGTTGCGGATAAGAGAAACCCACCCCCTTCCTACAGTATCCAATGTAAATATTTGAAAAACACATTTAAAAAAAAAAAAAATTTTTTGAAAAACAAAATATATGGTGCACATCTACAAGTTGCAAGGTTAAATCTGTGCAAGTTTCGTTAAATTCCATCAAGTGGTTTAGGAGGAGTTGTGGATAAGAGAAACCCACCCCTTCCTACAGTATCCTATGTAAATATTTGGAAAACACATTTTTTTTAAAAAAAATAATTTTTTTGAAAAACAAAATATATCGTGCACATCTACAAGTTGCAAGGTAAAATCTGTGCAAGTTTCGTTAAATTCCATCAAGTGGTTTAGGAGGAGTCGCGGATAATAGTTGAAAGTGTGACGATGACGCGGCCGACAACGCAAGACGACAGAGTGATCTCTATGTGTCGACCCCGCTACGCAGGCGACACAATGAAATTCTGATCAGTAGTTTAGGAGGAGTAGTGGATACCAGCTGTTGGGTACAAAAAGACAGATGGACGGAAGGACGGACGGACACCATGAACACTACATACCTCCCGCAAAGCTATAAATGATATTTATGAAAACCACAAAAATTGATGTTCAGAAATAAAAATACCTCCACATTATTACAATATTCTTTTGGAAATCCAGTTGTTTTTTACATTTTTAGGAAATTGAAATATTGAATTAAGTAACAAGTACTGTGAAAGTTCTACTGTTCTTTGGGGTTCCAATTTAAATGGATTTCGTGGTTTGCTTAAACCACGAAATTAAGATCCAACAAAATGTATAATTTTATTTCAGTTTAAATGTATGGAATTTAAAACCATGAATTAAAGTACCCTCGAAAACAGTGATATTTATGAAAACCATGAAAATTGATGTCCAAGAATAAAAGTACTTCCACAGTGTTGTTATTACTCAAATTTATTTTTGACCACTCAGCATTCTATTGCTATTGAATGTGTCTGTGAGAAAATACTGATAGTGAATTAAACACTACCTCAACAAGTTTTTTTGTGAAATTTTCAAATTTCAAAAGCATAAATGTAGACTTTCTTTCACCTCTGTCAACCCAAGCAGAACTTCACCAGAGTTTTAAGATCAACAACTTATAAACAAAGTATGAAGATAGTTTGTAATTTCAATCATCATAACTTACTGGTCAGAAACCTTTGTAGGATGGATGCACAGACCTAAAAATTCTATGTTGTGGAGTATAAATACTGTACCTATGTAAGCTTTGTAGACTCATGTTTCCCATTTTCTGCCCTCAGAAATAAAAGAAAATTTGTAAGTGTTGTATGTTTTGCCTTGGAGAATAGATCCCTTTTTGAAATGTATCATACATGACTGTGATAAGTCTTTGGAGCCAATGCAGCAGATGAACATGATTTTCAGGGAGATAGCCATTTCTTACTTTTAAGACAGAGGTTCCTATTTTTAAAAGTGAGAGATTTCCTTGACTTCTACCCTGGATATAAGACAGCTTATACATGACTGCTCACAAGCAATCTTTCCAAATAAAATTTTGACTTTGCTTTACCAAGCAAAATTTCAAGCAATATTTAGAATTTCTTTGTTTAATAAATTATCATCAGTGACAATAAAGGTATTTAATCTACCTATTATGAATAAATTTATGTCATTTGAAGTAAGACAGTAAAATATTAAAATACTGAAATACTACTACTTGTGCTGCTTATTTTACAAAATGCATAAAAATATATCTATGCATGTCTTATGATGACGATGACATAATAAAAATGTATATAATGTAAACAGAAGAATAAAATATTTGTTTGAAAAAGCAAACAAACATCTTATCCTACCATGTGAAAAGACATAAAAGCTATACACCTCGATAGAATTCTATAGAAGCTTGATTGCTTGATGAGCAGACAAAAGACAGGAGTTTAGAAGGAATTCTTATAGATGTTACCAGAGGAATATTGGTATGTTCATTGAAGAATTGCAAACAAAATACATTAATGATCTGGGAAATCAGCCATAATACTTACATGTCTTTCGATTATAATAATTGCTATAATCCAAACTATTGAAGAAAACAGTAAAATTGTCCATACTAAGTTATTCTTCATAAATATAGCTGAAATGAAAAAAAATACATATTATTAATTCAAATGATACTGGAAAAAGCAGTTTTTCATATAACATAATTCTTAATAAATATTCGAATATAAAACTACAGACTCAGAAACTGAGCCTCCATCACTCATCTGACAAAAAACCCAAGCAAGGTCTATTTGTAGATGCATAACCAGAAAAAAATCCTGCATTTTTTGATTAGCTAACAAAAGCAATCCTCTAAAAACTTTTTCCAATATATGTTGTAGTAGAGCAATATCTGTAGGTCAAAAAATAAACCAAAAGGTTACTCAAATTGCTAAATTGGTTACACAATAGGTATTAGTAGACCAGTAAGGTCATACACAATGGACTATAAAACTACATGTATATTTGAAAAAACCATGTACAACTTTAGCCTAAATCCTGAATGCATGCAAATGCACAATTTGCAGAAAGCAACAGTTTTGGAGATCTCATGCTCACAAAATCACTTAAATTTTGCTATCCACAGCATAAGGCTCTGCGACCTATGATCTGGAGAGCCAATAATATACTGAGTGCAATGTTGGTCATACCTTCAGGATACCTAACCAAAATAAGAATCAAATTTTGTTTAATTACCTATTTTATCTACAGAAAAATATTCTAAAATTGAGAATATTCTCTTCACTATTGGTGGGTCTGACTTTTCACATACACCCTGTAAGAGAAAGTTTACATAGAAATCAGTCATAACATGTACATCTACATTATTGATATAAAATATGTATTCAATGATCATATTTATACAGAGCAAGAATATGTGTCTAACGGACACAATGCCCCGCCTCACAACTCTTTAGAAGAATGGTATATTTTGTGACCAGTAAAGCATGAAGTTGCTTGCATGGAAATATTCTTATTATGATTTTAGTTTGATTATACCCTAATAGGTATTTAATAAAATTCAATGATATTAGGAAAAATGAAAGGATATGGAGTGAATGTACATGTGACAAAAACGCACACGATACATAGAAAACTCCAGTTTATCAAGGACAGGGCTTTTATTCCTGTCTTCATCTTGATGTCGCCTGAGGGTCTTCAACTAGAGGTGAACAATATTCACCCCCTCATTAGCATACACCCTTCACAGAAAAGAAACTTAAACCTATGGATAAACCTTAAAATATCCCCCTTTTTCCATGACCAGTGAAGCATGAAGTTGGTTACATTGGCAAATATTTATAATTTTTTTTTATTTATTTATATTCTTATGAGTATCTATATAAAGTGTAATGCTAATAGCATACATCCTTCACAGAGAGAAAACTTCAAACTGAGTTTAAAACTCATACTACACCCCTTTTTTCCATGATCACTGAAGCATGAAGTTGGTAGCATGGATAAATTTTTATTATGATGTTTGTTTAATTAGTTGCTAATGTGTATTTATGTAAAGTTAAATGATAATAGCATACATCCTTCACAGAAAAAAAAACTTCAACCTGTGGGTAAACCTCATACTATCACGCTTTTTCCCGTGATCACTGAAGCATGAAGTTGATCGCGTGGGTAAAATTTTATTATGATTTTTGTTTAATTAGATGCTAATGTGTATTTATGTAAAGTTTAAAGATAATAGCATTCATCCTTCATAGAAAAAAAACTTCAAGCTGTGGGTAAACCTCATACTATCACACTTTTTTCCCGTAATCAGTGAAGCATGAAGTTGGTTGCACAGGTAAAATTTATTATGATTTTTGTTTAATTAGACACTAATGTGTATTTATATAAAGTTTCATGATAATAGCATACATCCTTCCCAGAAAAAAACTTAAACCTGTAGGTAAACCTAGCTTGGGACGGACAGACAACCCGAACACTATATGCCCCCTACTATCGTAGGCGGGGCATAAAAATATTTGTTTGAGCTTTAGAAATAGCAATTCATCAGTTCAAGGGACATAACTCAAAAAACACTTTCATCTTAACTTGTCTTCAGTTTTGTTTTAAACAAGTCTGAAGACATTATGTATTTTGATAACAAGTAATTGGTCCAAAACATATGACTGAAGGTATCATATAATAATATCTCACCATTTCATGTGAAGGGTAAAAAACTGAAAGAAGTTTAAACTTTAGTGTCAGAGAACAAATTAACTTGAGATTTAAGACTATGGTGAAAAGAAAATATTTTGAACTGTAATAATAATACTGGAATTACATTGTATGTGTTGAGGAATGAATTACAATACATTTATACAAGTTATAAACAATCTCCCTGATGTATAGCTCTATCCTTCATAGAATTTGCTTTTGGTCTTTCATATGTTTAATTTTTTTCTTCACTGATGAGATGTACTTCTCTAAAATAACTGTTTACAAAACTGAAATTTCAACATAAATTATGACTTACAAGTACTAGTATAATTATAGTTTTCATAAAAAGAAAGAATTGCATATCGCTGTATATCAAGTAGAGTTATGTAATTTCAAAATATAAATGAGTCTTTGGCGGCCAGACTTGTAATTCAGCAATATACAATTATTTCGAGTTGTTCACACTGTTTCTTTTATGATTTTCCTAAATCAATGCAGTGAATTTTCAATGCCAAACTACAGTTCTGTGTTTGTTGGCTTGTGACGTCCAATAACAACACCATTTCTAGGTGTCATTAATCACGGACAACAAAATCTCACAGTACTTAGTCCAACAGAAACATCATGAAAGTGATAGCACATCATGCGTGATGTTCTATTACTTGGTGCTTGACCAATGAAATTCCTGTAAAACAGACACAACTAGTTCATATCTAACTATAGCTTCAAAGTCTTGCTGTGTACCAAAAAATATCTTTTCATTCAAGGTATAGGTAATGAGGATGAATCATAAGAGTTTATGAAATCTTACCATACATGCATTCCTTTAAAATTTGAAAAAAAAACAGAAAAAAATACTAATCAGGAAAAAATCTATAGGGAATGAATAAAATAGTTGTTACAATAATCATTAACCAACTTTTTGGCCAATGGTCTTCATCAGTTCGCTCAATTTCTAACAGTTCTACAAAGTAACATGGGAGTCTTCTCAATTGCTACCTAAAGATCAGAAATAGACAGCTTCACAAAGTTGCATGATGTGCCCATCATCCTTCAAGACTGTAAGTGATTTAGACAAGGGATTCTCAATTTAGAATGCCGCCTGGCAAAAATACAAAATTGGCTAATCAATACTAATAAAGTCCCATAACTATTGAAAGAAAAAAATTGCAAAATTTCATCAAAAAGACCATCATGTCCAATAAATATACAAAGTTTGAAATGAATTTATCAAGGGATTGTCATGTTATAGCATGACATGTAAAAAATTTCCATTAAATTGATGAATAAAGTCCCATACCTCTTTCAAGAGAGGTAGAATTTTCTCAAAAAGTGTGCTTTTTGTGAGATCATTATGCCAAACAGGTTTACAAAGTTTGAAGTGAATACCAAGTTGGGTTGTCAAGTTTAAGTGTGACATATGAAAAATTAACTTCAGAATGAAGTCCCACAACTCTTGCATAAAAAAATCAAAATTTCCTAAAACATTATACACATTGTGAGACTATCATATTCAATAACTCTACAAAAATGCAGTGAGTTGATCAAAGGGTTGTCAACTTAGTGCAATTTCTTTGACATTGTTAGAGCATGAAGCTTGAAAAATTAAAAAAAAAATAACAAATAAAATCCAATAAATGTTGTAAGAAAGTTTCATCAAACACTATACAGGTCTTGAAGCCATCATACCCAGTTTGAAAGAATTGAGCTGAGGGTTGTCAAGTCAGAACAATTTATATACGAAAGGGACAAACAGACAGTTAGATAGACAGACGGCAAGACAGACAGAGGGATGGACGGAAGGAAAGACACTTGGAAATCAGTATACCATGAAACATCCATCATTAGAACAGTGTATAAACAATACTTACACAGCCAAATTTTACATCACATATCATTTGGAAAATATGATTCCTGTCTAGTTGAACAAAACAAATTGAAAGAAACAAACATAATTTGGCTGACTTACATTGTTACAGAATCCATCTAGACAGGGTCTACCATTCAAATGAAAACCTCCTCCTGGAATCGGAGCACAAATTCCATTTACTCCAGCACAACAACGCTTACATGAATCATCACCTGACAACAAAAATTATTTGAAAATATATATGTGTGTATAATTTATGAATAACTAAATTCCCAAAGTAACTGTGCACTAAACAATACAAATATTATCTCCTTTGTCTTATTTTAAAAAGTAGCAATAATAAATTACATGATGAAGCACTTAGTGTTGCAAATTTTCAAGAGATGTAAGTACAGATGTGCTTTTTCCTCTCAACCAAATGCCAAAATTTGCCTGAGTTTTGTAGCAAGCTATTTATATACCAAGTCTGAAGACATTGTGTAATTTTTTGATAAGATTTAAGTCAGATTTCCAAAAATTTAGTTAAATTTCAAAGTATCGAGGACCACAACTACAAAACCAATATCTCTTTCACGCATAACTGATCTTGGCATGAGTTTTGTACTGTAGTCAGAAACTTTCTTAACAAGTTTGAAGAGTGTATGCAAATTTGTTCCAAAGTTGTTGGTCAGAAACCCTAAATTTTACAAAATTTCAAAGTTTTCAAGAGACATAACTGAAGAACACTGATATCTGCACCCAAAATGGAATCAAAAATCTGCATCCAAAATGGAATCAAAATTTTGTAGTAAGAAACTTGCATGCAGCTTTATTCACAAGTTATTGGTAAGATACCTCTAAATATACAAATTTTCACAAGTTTCAAGGGCCATAACTCCAAAACCACATTGTATTCTGAATCAAAATTCAAAGGAGGCCTGAGATTTGTTTTAAACAAGTTAAATACATGTACCAAGCTTGATGAGTGTCAGCAGTTTCTTCCTCAAGTCCTTAGCCAGAAAGACTAAATTTTACAAAATTTCAAAGTTTTAAGGAGTTTAACTCCAGATACCTCTTGGATCTTTTAATAAAAAATTGGCAAAATTTCAAAGTTTTCAAAATACATAACAAAACCAAACTCAAGACTCACTCAAATTTGTTGCAAAAAATATACATGCAAAGTTAGGAGACATTACATTATTATATTCACAAACTATTTGTTGGAAACCTTTGGCAGACAGATTAAATACACAGCCAGGCAGATTAACAGATGGACAGACATATGACAGAAGGTATCACATAACACACTGTACTTTGAAGGGGTTATATAAAGTACAACATAAACTTTACAGAATCAGTGACTCACTGAAATGTGTTGGCTTAAATCACAAAGAATGAATGGTGTTTTGTATTGTCATGTTTTTCTTTATGGAGATGAAAAAACGCAAAATTTAATTTATCTAGTTCTTAAATATCATAATTCCTTACCAGTGCAAATACAACTTATTTGTCCTATTGCTTCACATTGATCTAAGCAAACACCATCACTGCAAGTTCCTCTGGAAGAAAGGTGAAGATGTGTGAGGCAAAAAAAATCTCTGATTTAAAATAATAAGTGTACAAAGCTATACATATAAATTACCTACCCTGTTTTTGCTATTATTTTTGGTGAATTAGACCTGTAAAACTAAAAAATCATGACAGAAAAAAATACAATAGGTACATCAAAATCTGTATCCACACAATGCTGATATTGAACCTGGGTTATGGATCTAAATACATATTCCAAAAGTCTGCTTTGTTCCTTTGTTCTCTGCTGGTGGCAACTTAACATAAACATGTACAAATTTTTGAAAGGGATCATCAATTTTAATTGGCCCAGTCAACATAAATCTGTACAAAATTTTGAAAAGGGATCATCAAATGAATGTTGGGATAAAATTTGATTCCAACTGACCCAGTTTTTCTATTAATTAAAATATTTTCAAATCCATTTCTCTTTAATATTTCCTGAAGGTGACAATATAATACATGTACATGCCAGACAAAATTGGCACAACAAAATAATATTAAATTTTGCTAGTTTTTACCAAGATCTGGATACTAAAATAAGGGGGAGCTGGAGGGGTCTCATCCCGGAATCCCTACTTAATTTTTTCTAAATCTAGAAATCCAGAACTACAAAGAAACTTAAAAAAACTATAAAATTTTGTTTACCAGTGAATTTATTTCCTAAAATCCCGGGCGTACATCATAAAAATCCTGAAATCTCTAGCTTAAAAATGCTAAATCCCAACATCCTGAAAAAGGTTTTTTTTCAACCTTCATTAAAGATGAGAAACCTTTTAGTCTTCTAGGAAGAAAATATTTTGTAAGACAAGAGCAGACCAATCACTAAAGGGATACATCTTTTGTAGTTGGGCCATTAATTCATCTTTATCAAAGCACCATACTAGATCATTCTAAAGGTTCTGAACATCTCTTACTATCAAAGTTCACTATATAACTTTTGATCCTTTGACAAAATATGACTTACCCATCGAAGCACTTTACACCAGATAATTTCCTAGGTTCTGGACAGGTGAAGCTGTTACCACTGGTATTAGTTAAGTAAAAATGTAATTAAACTCAAACATTAAATCTAAATCATAAAATGTACCCTTTTCTGTAATTTTCATGTAGCACTAAATTCGGCCAAATAAATTACAAGGAAAATACAATTAGGTTATTTCAGGGTTATGTGCATCTTTCTTTACCATTATTATCACTACTAATATCTTTGACCAAAATGAAAAACTCCTTCACCACATCAATTACAAGCGTTTTTTATTATCAGATATACTTGCAATACTGTAAATGGGAAATTTTCACGCCATCTTGTTTCTGAGGTTTTCAGAATTAATTTTATTTCGCACAGACTTAAATTCTGCCTTGTAGATCGGGCTACTAATTCACCAAATTACATCAAAATATTGTTTTACCCTTCATCCCTTAATGCAAGAATAGCAAAAGATAAATTGCAACAAATATTTCCCTGTTTACATTAAATTTAATGATCCATAAACCAGATCTGTTATAAAACAAGACTGTTTCATATCAAGTTTTCAGGCATTTGTTGCCAACACACAATATGACCACCTATTTTTTAACAGAATATTGCAACTCTGTACATCTTTTATATAAATGAATGAACTTTCAGTATATGTACAGTCGAACTTCAATGGCTTGAACACCCAAGGGACCAATGAAAACAGTTCAAACTAGAGGCGTGTTCGAGTTATCGAGGTCGAACTATGTTCAAACTTGAACAAAGGGACCAGGAAATGGGTTCGAGACATCCATGGTGTTCGAGCTTTAGCAGTTCGAGCCATCGAAGTTCTACTGTATGTCTATACAGAACACATAAAAAACCATGTGACAAATTTTTTTTCAAATCAAAGTCCCAGAAGTTTCCCTCAAGTACATGTAGTATTTAATGTGAACTTCTAATTCAATAACCAATTTCCTCTTGCAATAAAAATCTGCTTGATTTATTTGCTCCACCATTTTTTTCAAGGATACGTGCAGTTTGTTCTATCTTTACACTCCAAATCATCGATTGATGTTCCGTAACACTGTGTCCCTTTTGGTGCCACATTACAATTTTCACAACATGCAAAATTCATCGAACTACAAAAAAAGTGTCATTTATTTATAGTAAATGTAGATCTTACAATGAAATCCTGTCTCAACCAAGCCCTATGTGAACTAAAAATTGTGTACAATTCATACAAGTTCAAAATAAAGTAGAATCTCTGAAAACAGGCCTTTTTGGGACCAAAGAAATTGGTCTGTTCATGAAGTTCGTGTTTTCAGAGGTTCTGAATATCTGGTGTTTTGAATCTGAACACTGATACCAGAAGTGTAACATATATGCTCTATATGGTCAATTTAGGCTGCAAGGTCCTTTTTCAGTATGTTTTCTGGTATTTTTGTAAACTGTTTAAATACACTTATTTATAGATGAAGACAACATGTTGAATTTGGTCAATTTTTTTGTCCACAAAAAATGTCCACAAGTAATATACAGTTGTATTTTACAAGAAAATATACTTTTGGGACTGATCTATACGGCTGTAATTCCAAACTGGGAAGGGCCTGTTTTCAGAGGAAATCTATAAATCAATTTAAAATTGAAAACATGCTATCAATCTTAACATAGAACAATGCAGTGTATAGCAGAATTTTTATACATATACTATATAATCTTGGCACTAGAACATATTTACTTCCATACTGACATGATTGAAATATCTGTCCACCTCTAAATAATATTTATCTGAACACATCCTACATTGGACTAAAAATTATTTCTCATTATGCAAAACAATTTTTTTCAAACCCCACCAAGTGTTCCATTTAACTGTTGACAATGTGTTGGGCAGTTGAAATGAGAGATATTTTTTAAGCATTTGTGTAATTACACTATGTTCAAATGTGTTGGGCAGTTGAAATGAGAGATATTTTTTAAGCATTTGTGTAATTACACTATGTTCAAATGGGAGACATTTTCTTACGATTTGTGTGATTGTGCAAATGAAAATTTCTTCTTACTTATGTTCAATATAGTCTTAAGGATAATTTACCTGCATTTTGCACCTGATCTTAGTTGACATTCTGAATCACAACAAAAGTCCCCATCATAACCTCCATCACACTCCTCCCCCAAGTCTATTCTACCATTACCACAAAGTCCTCGTCCTCCACTCGATTTTTCTAAATAAATACATGCAGATAAGTCAACTAGAGGTACTGTGCCTGGAGGGCCAAAATATGATACCCCCCACTCCCCGTTGGAGTAGAAGATCCCCAATAAAATTTGTCGCAAAAAAATAGTTATAACTGCACAATTCCCTTGTGTACTAAAAATTTTGTGAAATTTGCGTAAAAAGATCTCGTAAGTTAACTAAGTCGGTAAACAGGAAGTTCATGTCCAGCAATCCTGAAATCCCTACTTGCAGTATAGGACATCATTCTAAACTTGCGTACAAAATTTCAAGTTGCAGTGATGAGTAGTTACTGAGAAAACTGTTACGAAAAGTTTCTACGATTGACCAAGATCTTGAAAATTATTTAAGTCGGTAAACAGGAAATAGATGTTCTACAATCCTGAAATCACTACTTGCAGTATAGGACATCATTCTAAACTTGCATATAAAATTTCAAGTTGCAGTGATGAGTAGTTACTGAGAAAACTGTTATGAAAAGTTTCTACGATTGAAAAAAAAATCTCGAAAATTAACTAAGTCAGTAAACAGGAAGTAGATGTTCCGGCAATCCTAAAATGGCTACTCGCAGTATAGGACATCATTCTAAACTTGCATATAAAATTTCAAGTTGCAGTGATGAGTAGTTACTGAGAAAACTGTTACAAAAAGTTTCTACAATTGATAAAAGATCCCGAAAATTAACTAAGTCGGTAAACAGGAAGTAGATGTCCAGCAATCCTTAAAATGCTACTTGCAGTATAGGACATAATTCTAAACTTGCATACAAAATTTCAAGTTGCAGTGATGAGTAGTTACTGAGAAAACTGTTATGAAAAAATTGTTTGCTATCACAGACAGACAGACAGACAGACGGACAAAATGATTCCTATATACCCCCCCTGAACTTCGTTCGTTGGGGTAGAGTTACACTGAACTTAAATACTCATGATGTTTTTTTAACAGAAAAACCTGTTCCATATCACCTATTTCAAAAGTTTACAGTGATAGTAACATATGAAAAGTACTACCACTAGTATGCTTCAATCCCAAATATGTGCTACAATTTCATCTCAATTTTATTTTTCTTCATTCTAGCATTACCTTTGCATTTAAACTATGTTAGCAGTATTGGTAGCTACTTATATTGACAAAAATATGGTAACAGAAGTTGCTACTGTGTTACTTATATTGACACTATGTTAACAGAAGGTTTTACTGTGTAACTTATATTGACACTATGTTAACTGAAGGTGCTACTATGTAACTTATATTGACACGATGTTAACAGAAGGTGCTACTGTGTAACTTATATTGACACTATGTTAACAAAAGGTGCTACTGTGTAACTTATATTGACACTATGTTAACAGAAGGTGCTACTGTGTAACTTATACACCCCCTGATTCATTTAACTTGTCAAGTTTTTCGTTCTTATTTTGTTAAACAAGAGTGGACCCTAATAGATGTCTCGCCCGTTCCTGCTTTTCGCTAAAACAGTCATGTACTTCTCAAGAGCAACCTACAAGCCAAATATTATTACCGTACCACTTACAGTAATTGAGAAACTATTCTAATCAGAAATACTTAACTTTGTTCACTAGACCATGAAATTGAGGTCAAGGTCAAAAGCCATATGGCAGACTGACATGTACTAACCAAGACCAAGCTATATACCAAATATCATTGACCTATAGCTTGTAGTTATTGAGAAACAGACTTAAGGTGGTAAGGGGGTCTAAAATTCTGTCAGATAGAATTTTCTGATTTTTTCATGATTTACCCTTTGTTATTAGAGCATACAAAAAATAAAATAAAAATAAGGGGTCACCGGCCATATAAGAATGAAATATGAAATGTAAAACTCTGCTATTTTGGTTGAAATAATAGGGAAAATTAGCAAATTTTAACAAAATTTTAAATTTTTTTAGTTACATCAGATAGAATTTTTTTAAATTTGGTAAATTAATAGCCTATATACTGTCATTCAATTTCCACGAAAAAAAATTGGGGGTCACCGAACTTATTTTTGAATTAATCGCAAAAATTCTATTATTTCTATACAAATTATCTCCCCTTAATTGAACAAGAGTTAGCTGAAAGGTTCAATATTTTGCGTGGTTACTTAATAAAAGAGGCATATTTCATCAAATTTAACTATTATAAGACATTGAAAATGGTTTCAGCAACGTTACCATAGTGAATTCCATTTTAAGTCACATGCGCAAGAATGATGCGCAATTTTAAACTCCCGTACTACCTTAAGCAAAAAAACTTAACTGGTCACTGGACCATGAACTTGAGGTCAAGGTCAAAAGCCATATGGCAGGCTGACATGTTCTAACCAAGACCAAGCTATATATCATATATCATTGACCTATGGCTTGTAGTTATTGAGAAACCGACTTCAGCAAAAAAACTTAACCTGGTCATTAGACCGTGAAATTGAGGTCAAGGTCAAAAGCCATGTGGCAGACTGACATGTACTAACCAAGACCAAGCTATATACCAAATATCATTGACCTATGGCTTGTAGTTATTGAGAAACAGACTTAAGCAAAAAATCTTAACATGGACTTAAGCAAAAAAACTTAACCTGTGTACTGGAACGCAACTCTGAGGTCAAGGTCAAAAGCCATATGGCAGACTGACATGTACTAACCAAGACCAAGCTATATACCAAATATCATTGACTTCTAGCTTGTAGTTATTGAGAAATGGACTTAAGCAAAAAAACTTAACCTGGTCACGGGACCGCGAAATATAGGTCAAGGTCACATGATTTTGGGTCCGACTGATAGGGTTCCCCGTAAGCTACCTATGGACCAAATATAAAGTTCCTTCATCAAAGGCTTCTATATCTTAACTTGAGTTTACACCACCGTCGCCGTTGCCATTGCCGTCATACTTTGCACGCCTATGTCTCGCTTTCCGTGACTTTCGTCACAGGCAAGACAAAAATCCGTTCTTTCGTCTATCATTTTTGGTTCATTTGTGTATCGTTTTCCATTCATTTGCATTGATCCTTCGTCTGCATGATAAACGCATTCGTTCCTGCAAGGAAAAAAATGACTGAAATCCAAATTTGATTGGTTACTGAAAAATGATAATTCATTCGTCTGAAAGAACACTACTATCATTCGTTTATCTGCAAGAATGCTAGTATCATGCATTGGTTTGCACGAACACTAGTCTCATGCGTTCTTTAGCACCAAAAAAGATTGAAAGTTAAAGAAGAAACAAGATGTGTTTGTGAAACACTACATATGCCCCCAGATTCCACAGTAAAAAATATGAAAATACACAATTTAACCCCTTTTTGACCTCTTTGACCTTGACCTTTGACCTATTTTTTGGCAAATTTGTGTTCCTCTTGACAAGACCTATACACTTGCAAAGTATTAAAAGTCTATCTTCCATATTTCAAAAGTTGTTTATTACCATAAAAACATCAAATTCAACCCCTTTATTTTGAAACAGATGAAGCCCTTTTGGGCCTCTTGTTTACTGAAATCGTTTTATTTGTTAAATGTATCTGTTTTAGCATGCTATAAGAAACATACAGAAAAATACGGCATCAAAATCCGAAAAAATCTAAAAATTAATTTTTTTCCATTTGTCCCCCTTTGGGCCTCTTGTTTTTTTTTAAAACGATAAATGCTACCTCAAATCTGTTGCATACTGCAGTTGCGCAATTTTATTAGCAATAACATTAAACAAACCACATCTCAATAGGATAAATAATAAGGATTCTATGGTCTAATATGTGTAATAGCCAATTTCACCCCTTCTTGACCTCTGTGACCTTGACCTTTGACCTGACCTAATTTTTTTTGCATATTTATATTCCTCTTGACTAGACCTATACACTTGCAAAGTATGAAAAGTCTATCTTACATAGTTCAAAAGTTATAGCCAAGGTTAAAGTTTCGGACACACAGACAAACACACAGACAAACAGACACACAGACAGACAAACAGACACACAGACAGGACAAAAACAATATGCCCCCGATCCTCGATCTGGGGGCATAAAAATTATAATAAGCCTTTAATAGATATTTTAGTCAAAAGCTGGTGAAATTCCATTCATACTCTATCAACTGTTTGCACATTAGATAAAAACGTTCGTTTGTACATACGATTAAAGTGTTCATTCGCACGATAAGAGCATTCGTTTGTCTGCACGCACGATAAGAGCATTTTGCGTGTACACAATATGAATCATTCGTTGCGATGATACTGGTTGTGCATACAGTCTTTTGTTCGTTCGTTTGTCATGCATTCGTGCATCTTTTACCGCGCATTTGTGCATCGTTTTTCGTTCGTTCTTATATCATTCGAGTGGGTAAGATAAACAAATCAGGCGGTGTATTGCCACCATGTTAAAAATAGTTGATACTGTGCTTAAGACTTCTTTTTACTGTACTTTGAGAAGATTTTCATAATGATTTATATTAAGATAAATCATAATCAAGTTTTCCATTTATTTGTCCGGCCACTTCAAAAATATTTTAAAATCATCAATCAAACACCAGTGAGATTGTATGACAATAGATCTCAGACACCTCTGGGTAAGATTTGTAGCAAGCTTTGTCCAAGAAGTTGCAATCTTAATCTTGGGTGTCTGATATTTCATTTTTCTCTTGCACTGTCAATGGTTTTCGATTTTATCAATCTTTTAATGAAATGAGTTACAGATCATTATTGAATATGTGCCAATTAGGTATAATAGCAGAAATCTAAACCAAAGGCTCCCTGGAGCCTGTATCGCTCACCTGGCTTTCAGTTGCCACAATCAAGCTAACATTGTAAATTATACAGTTGAACTTCAGTCTCTCAAACTTTGGTAGAGCAAACACCACCATTAACTTGGACTCTATTTTAAGTCTGATCATGTTTTACTGTACTTCTTTGTTGGGCTTTTTTGACAAAAATTGCGACACCAGTTTTAAGTCGAGACATCATTTGGTAAATGGCAGTCAACAACAATTTTTAACACCATATCTTTAAGTTACGACATCAGTATCTATTTGGAAACCAAATTTCATTGAAATCGGACAATGTATAATTTTCCCGCCTTTTTGGCGGCCATTTTGAAAATGGTGGTCAACAAAAAATTTTCAACACCGGTTTTGAAGTCGCAACATCAATATCTATTTGGAAACCAAATTTCATTAAAATCGGACAATGTTGAATTTTCCCGCCTTTTTTGGCAGCCATTTTGAAAATGGCGGTCAACCAATAATTTTCAACATCAGTTTTGAAGTCGCCACAGCATTGCAAACATTTTATCAATGGACACTTAACCTTCATCTTCTATAGTTTTTGAAATAAAAGACGAAAAATATGAAAATTTTGAAAATTCCGTGAAAAAAAGGGCAATAACTCCTACAAGGGTTTTTGGATTCTCTTCAAAATTTCAGGGTGGGTAGATCTTGACATGCTGAACATTTTTGCAGTTCAAAGTTGACTTGTATCTCTTATAGTTTTTCTGATAAAAAATTAATAAAGTTAAAATTTTGCAAATTTTACAGTAAAAGGGCAATAACTCCAAGACGGGTTTTCGGATTTTCTTCGAAATTGCAATGCAGGTAGATCTTGCTATGCTGATCACTTTTGTTCATGTAAGATTTTTGATATCTGTAATGGTTTTTGAGTTATTTGCAAAAAACAGCAATTTACCCCTATGTTCTATTTTTAGTAACAGCAGCCATGTTGTTTGGTCTTCAGACTAATCGAACACAATTTTTAAACTGCATACCCTGGTAATGCTTCAGGCCAAGTTTGGTTACAATTGGCTCAGCATTTTCAGAGGAGAAGATTTTTGAAATTGTTGATGGACGACGGACGGACGATGGACGCAAAGTGATGGCAAAAGCTCACATGGCCTTTAAGGCCAGGTGAGCTAAAAAAAGAAGTTGGTTTTGTAGTTATTTAAGAACTTCCTTTTTACCCAGCAATGAAACAGCCCATATCAGATAATTAGTACTATACATTCTGACAGGTAAATTTAACTTACCATTAAAACAACCATATCCTTTCTTTGACACTACTTTGTATATAAACCTCTTACTACAGGGAGAAAATACCTGGTAATTTAGAGAAAAGTATTTAACTATTATTGTAGAGTAAATTTGGTACTTTATTGAAAAAAAAATTCCCCTGTCAATGTACAGTACAGTTTGTGTAAACAATATTTTTAAGCTCTAACAAGAGTAAAAATACAAATACAACAGCAGATTTACGGATCAGAAAACAGGTGATGTAGTGAAAACTAACTTGGATCTTTAAACTTGTAAATTTTCATGTGAGGGTAATTCTTGCTACATTCATTGTCAAGTAAATTCCTTAAAAGTCCCCCAAAATGAAAAGTTCAGCTTTGAATTGTATTATGTTTAAGTTCATTTATCAACAAATTTGAAATGCTCCAAGTGCTTTGAAATGCTCTGAGAGCCTTGCAAAATGTTTGCCCCACTTAATCGAAAGGCCTGGAAAAAACTTTCACTTTAACAGTACATTTATACTTAATAATATAGTATTTTACTTTTTTTAGTGCATAATATGTAAAATTCCTATGATTTCATTGGGAAATTTGAAGTCACTATATTTGAACAGTTATTTGATTACCTTGACAGTGGGCTACTATACTTGACGAAGGGACAATACTTCATGTGACTTCCAGTTTATTATACTTTGCCTCTTTTCCAGTTTATTTTTTTCTGTTATGTATTTTATTTTTTCTGTTATGTACTAAATAAATTATGGACTTTCTCCCACAGCTGTCGGATCATGCACTTCACACACCAGACAACAATATAGAAAAACAGTTCCCTTGGGAGAAGTCCATAATAGATTATTATTTCGATGTGCCCCGTGTTGTCTGTCGATGTTGTTTTTGTCCTTGTTTTTGTCTTTCGTCGGGCTACCTAATGACAAATATTTGTAGGCATACATTGCCCGATTTTGCTTTTTTTCTCATTGACCGCTCCTGACGTGTGTTGCTTCGGTGGCGTATTTTGGCTGCGATCGATGTTGCTCAACATTTTTATTCTCTTCTTGT
>MJUU01044195.1:470594-480754 GCA_002080025.1 Modiolus philippinarum | reverse complement strand
GGATTGTCTGTTTTGGGACGTTCAAGCAGATTACATCGCCCCGCGATTTGTTGACAATCGGGATTATCGCCCTTTAGTTGCTGACAAATTCTAACGATCGAAATGACACAATTTTTTTCCCCATCCATTCAGTTCAATATTATAATCTCAATCGAAAGACATTTTTATGTTACGTCTTGTCGTGGCAAAGTCATCCCGTTTCAGAATTCACTTTTTAAAGAAATTTTCATTCTTCAGTGGCGAGTTTTCACTTCCGCCATATCAACAGTCGTGTATTTTGTTGAATTTTCTTATGTTTTGTAGATAGTNAAAACCTACTTTTTTACTTCTGGAGTGCTTAAAGCAGAGTTTCAACCGTTGTAGAAACAAAAATCGTAAACACGTTTTTTGTCACATGCTCCTGGATAGTAGTTAACAATGGCAAAAAGCCGTAGGTTTTCAAAAAAACGTTTTTTGAAAACCTACGGATTTTTGCCATATCAACTACTAATGTGCCCATCAAATGATTAATCACGTGACAGCGGGGCCTGTGAGACGTCACAACGTCAACAACGCGTAACACACTTTTACACTTATGAGAACGGAAGTTGAAATCGGAAAATAGGCCTGAGGGATTCATGATCGACATAACAACAGAATTTGGAAGTCAGCCGGTTCGAAAATGGTTTTGTTAAAAGAAAGTATAGACATTCTCACTATTTAGGTCTGCAAAAAGAAATTCCGGATAATGACCTTGACCGTGACCGGAGAGGGTTCAGAATTTTAAGAGACATTTGGCATAAAGTTAATTCTTACGTGCAAAAATACATTTCATCTACGAGTTGTGGTTCTCTGCTGGAAATTTAAATGTTAATATTGATAAAATCTGTGTAACGTTTCTTTTGTTGAGTAGTATATATTGGGGAAGAAACGGACAGAGAAAGGGGAGGTTTGGGTACCCATAAGCCGCTTTAACAATACCACTGACTTTTGTTAGTGCCGTTACGAAGTTCAGCTGTCCCATATTCGTCTACATTTGTCTTAATTTTGTTTTCCTGTGCAGATTGTGGATTGTCATTGTAATTTTAAGCCGTTGTAGATGTTTTCTGTAATCTTTTTTTATTTAATGTTCACATAAAATCACATGGTACTGCTAAAGGTTAAGTGTCTCCTGCGCCTGCATGACACTTCATGTGGGAAATAATAAATATTTCCAAATTACTCAAAAGTCGGATGAAGATAACTTACTATCAATGCAAGGTTTCTGTCTTATTTGAAGCGAAATATTGATAGTATTGTATTTATTTTTAAAAAATCATCTAAATAGATATTAATGCGAATAATTTATTTGAAATTCCGCTTTATTATTTATGAGAGCTTCACTTGCAAGCAATATTCGTAAAAAGAAACCGAAGAAGGGAACTTACGGAAGCAGTATGGAAGAAGATGGTGGAGTTGTAAGCCCGTTTTTAAATAACTTTTTCATAAATGGCTTTGTTGGAAAAACAGTAATACTGTTTCACACACACATATATATAATGGTCATGTACTTTTTTATTTCTAATGGTCATGAACTTTTGATTCAATGACAAAACTAAAAAAGAGACAAAACAAAAAAAAACAAAGACAAAACATAAACAAAAAAATGCAAAACCAAAAACAAACAAACAAAAATGCAAAAACAAAAACGAACAAAAACAAACAAAAACACGCAACAAAAAAAAAACAACAACAACAACAAAAAACAACAAAAAAACAACTAATTAACAAAGCAAAACAAACAAAATATATAACAAAACAAACACAAACCAAACCAAGAAAGCAAAACAAACAAAATGTATCAAAGCAAACACAAACAGGTAATGAGACGGGATAGTAGGAAGTTTTATTTAGCTTAAATAACCAAAATATCGGTTGAACGAATTCATCGATTCTTTAGCTCACTTTATTAGGCGGCTGGTTTGAGTGCTATAGAAATCCCGGGTTCGAACCTCGCAGGTGACTATGACACTTTTGCAGGAAGGATAATGCTCTTCGATATTTCGGGTTGTATATCTTTAAAGCTTTGATATTTGGTCTTCAATGTCATGGTGGTTTGTGTGACTCAAATTAGTTGACATGGTTAGATGGGTTTTGAACTGTGCTACAATTAATACGGCATTCTTTGGAAATTTCTGTTGTCCGTTGTCATCAGAATCTTCTATCCAAACGACCAGACAAATAGCAAAATCAACAAAGACATTCAACAATGGAACTTCCAGTTGAATTGACGTAGATATTACAGGCTCACGTCTTGGAAGGAAAGAAACTGACATGGGACGATCAAGTAAAAGTCACCCTCTGTTGGAAAAGTAGTTGGAACCCGTGACCATGACAGGGGTTTCCAGCCATAGGTAAAAAGGCACAAAAAAGAAACGCAAAACATAATAAGTTCAAGGGAGTAGTAATAAAGCCTTGGTCACCCAATAAACAACGAAAGGATATGGAGTAACGTACATGAGACAAAGTGTCTACAAATACGTAGTAAGAACAAAGAAAAGAACATCGCTTTTATTTTTCTTCTTTATCTTAAGTCGCCATGAAGCCTTCAACAATGGGCTCTGCTTATTCTTATAATAAGTAAAAGATGGTCCCTAGGAACGATTTGAGTGGAGTTCGTTCCTACCCACTTCATCCATATAATTTTTTCCTATGGATGCAGGATTATCTACAAATATAAAATCAACTGGCAAAGGGTTCTTATATATAATCGCTGTCATCCGTTGTCCGACAAAAGAGTCAACAGAAATCATTTGTTGATTTTATTTGGCCAATTTTCGTACAATTGACTCGTTGTTTGCCCCATGCTTGTTTATCTCTTGTGATTGTCTTCTGTTGACTCTATAATTGCTAAATTAAAAATTTGCCCAGTGGCGTTCCGTTTCCAGTACACATATTTTTTCTCTTTGTTATTTTCATGATAATAATATGGAACCTTAATTTTTTCACACTTGTATTTAACCGAAAGAAAGAAATCAAGTTTATGTCAACAAATGTTACAAATGTAATTTTAATTTTCCCTGGTTGTTGCTTTAGTATTTGTTTTCCGATGTTCTGCTACAAAAATAACAAGGAGTTAGATTGTAACACATGCTCCAAATCCCAATGAGAACATCGGAGATTCTTTTTTCTGAGTGTTTTCATTGGTTCTGAAGCGCACATTACTTCTTAACCATGCAGTTTGATATCAAACTGCTTTTTCATAGGGCTTATAGCATTTTACGTTCTAAATTAGAATATGAGACCCAGCACCTGGGAAGAAAAATTAAAATAGGAAATTAGAAACATTCCAGTAAAACAATTTTGATTTCAGCTATGTTCACAAGTATGACGTATTCCCGTAGTTTTAATCTGTAAATCCCGAATTCCCGCAAAATAAATTGGCTTTTCCCGGCGTCCCGTAAAACACACTGGTCAACGCGTAATCGGCAATTCGGTTGTTATCGGCAAATCGGTTCAGTGAATGCAATACTTGGAAAACGAAGGTAAGTTTGCCAACAAGGCATATTTCAGCCAATATTGTTTATGATCTTTTGTAGATAAATGATTAGAAAAAGAAGGGAAACGGGAATGTGTCAAAGAGACAACGACCCAAAGGGGAGTAATAACAACTCAAAGCCACCATTAGATCTTCAATGAACGGTGATCGAGAAAACCTTTATGCAGACAAGAGCACAACCACTTTACTCTCTTCCTAAAGATTTACCGCTCTTTAAAAGTGAGATTTAATAAATTTTTTGACTTAATATTATTAAATCTCAACCTGAGTTTACGATAACGTAAATTTGTCGAAACCAAGTTATCCTACAACTTCTACCGGTTGCCCGATAAAATGTTTTCACCTAACCACAAATTTTAAAAGCTTGTTTTTTAACTCTTAATTAGAATTTGGATCTAAGCCCGCTGACGTAACTCTTTGGAAAGACCATAGAATAAACAATCATCTTGGTTTATGGAACAAATTGCATTTTGCTCATAAAAAATCGAAAATGTGGACACAATAAAAGTATGGACAAAATGATATACCTCCCCCCTTTATTCCAGTTCAGACAACAACCATATAACTACATGCACATCTTCAGGTGGTGTACTACAACTGTGTAACATTTCATCAAAATCCAAGCAACCCTTTAGGAGAACATGTGCTGACAAAGTTCGCCCCCCCCTTTTTCAATTAAATATTCAAAGACGAATTATCTCCCCTTCAAAATTTTGGGCAGCAACCATATAACTTAATGCGCATTTTCAGGTGGTGTACTACATATCTGTAACATTTCATCAAAATTCAAGCAGCCGTTTAGGAGAACATGCGCTGACAAGGTTCCTCCTTTTTTCCGGAAAATGTTCAAAGACAAATTTTCTTCCCTTCAAAATGTGGGCAACAACCATAATACTTCATGCACATCTTCAGATGGTGTACTACAACTGTGTAAAATTTCATCAAAATCCAAGTAGCCCTTTAGGAGAACATGCGCTGACAAGGTACATGGAGGGAGAGACAGACGGACGGATGGACAGACGGACGGACGGACATGGTGATTCCTGTATACCACCAACTTTGTTTTTCCTGTATACCACAAAACTTGTTTGCGATGATATAAATATGAAGCTTAATTTCGTTTAATAGGTTCTATTTATGTAAATTATGTAAAATACTTGTAAAAAACATATTTAAACAATAAGGGGCACCGAATACATTTGAGAAACATATTTAAACTATAAGGGGCACACAATACTTGTTAAAAACATATTTAACCTATAAGGGGCATACACACAAGCAGTATAATTGCATTTTACTCTTGAAAAAGTAGTGCGAACAATTCTTCCAGTTACACGTCCGTGCATGTTATGTGTAACCGGAGAGCATGAATCTCCCTACAAAGTTAACAAGGTAATCTCCGTTGATCGAACCCGGGACCTCTAGCACTCCAGCCAGCTGCCTAACCAAATGAGCTAAAAATATTCCGTAAGCTCAGTCGATTTTTACTAGCTATATATCTACTTCCTACTATAACGCAGGTAGGTTGTCCTATCACACATGTAATAGATCGCTCAGTGAAATGAACACAAATACAAGAATAATTAAAAGGTCAATTGTTAAGAGAACCATTGCAAGGTCTTTCACCAGTTTTCACCATGATTTCAGGAAAGTCACTACCGGTTTATAATTGCATTTATTTCCTTTTCTCCCCTACATTTGATCACCTATTTTTACTGTTGTAAAGATTTTACGGAAAAAACCCCTAAAAATTGGCTATGACCTTGACTNTATAGTAATGTCGGATCAAAATATGGCTGCCCTAAATCGACTAATCCTTCTACTATTTGCAGAAGCAAATGTGTTTTAACGACCTAATCAGAAATTACTACACAAGATGCAACAAATCAACGCTGTGATATCAACCTAAAAAATGCCTTTCCGGCATGTTAAAAGTTCATAGGACTGATGACTGAAAAGCGTAATTTTAATAACATCACATGCGTCTAACAAATATATATAACACATAACGACCTTTTATGCTAAACTTAAGTAGAGTGAGGTTTGTTTAGAACGGGTCCCAATATCTCAAATCCCAGTTTATATGGACTAAAATATCCTATGAAAGTTGAAGATATCCCAATAAATATTGAAATATTCCAGGGTCAAAATATTCCATCTTCCTTGTAGCTTTGTCTTAGATATACCGGTACTATATCCCATTGCTAAATATTGTAAATATCCCATATCCCAATATACCCTAAACAAGCCTATATAGTCAGTGAAATACGCTATTCTGGTATGTTTTTTTCTCACGAACAAGAAAAAAAAATATCCAAACAACCATGTGCATGAACATTTTATATGATTTACTAATGGGCTCGAAGTACTAACACAGTCTTGATAAATAAAATCAATTGCTAGGTGACCTTAAAAAACGGGAAAGTCAAAGTTAGTGCAACAATAAAGGTAAATAATAAGCGACATGATATATAAGGAAATTTCTTTAACTCATATTGGTATATATTTGAAAGAGACTTTAAAACAAAGTCGTTGTATGATGTCTAGCAAAAATGAACACAATATTTTCCAAAATAGTATACAAAAATGATTACCAAATACTTTGTGTGTTTAGTTCAGATGTTATGTTCATGTATCTTATTTGTTCAGTACAATACATAATCCCACTTGTGATTGATAATCTATTATAACTGCTACATTCGAACAGAAAATGATTTATATTTCAAATAGCATTTGATTAACATTTAGCATATTATATTTGGCATCATATGCACATCACTAAATACGAAACTGCAATAAAAAACTTCTATTCCAAAAAAAAAATGACAATTACCTGTCTATCACTAATTTAAATAAGTATAAGATACCGTTCATTTCAAACAAAAGAAGTGGCCGGTATAAAATCTGGGAGGCTTCTTTTTCCGCACGAGTGCTCAGGTGAAGGCCAAGGGGGCGTTAGCCCACCGAGGCTTTTACTTGAGCACGAGTGCGGAAAAAGATGTCTTTCAGATTCAATACCGGTCATTTCATTTGTTTGAAATGTACGGTATCAAACTTGTACCAATAAAAACCATTTTATTCATATCTTATACGACTTTAGAATTATCTGATCAGTTTTCATTAAGTATAAGTACGTACATGTACATAAACAAATTATTTACAATGATTTGGTGGTGTAATGGTTAGCGAGTTTGCCTTTACAACTTTGTATGTGTGTTATGGTAGTGACGAGGGTTCGAATCCCGTCTAGGATATCAAAAACATGTTTTGCTAAGTTTTATATCAACTACTGATTGGTAAGATAAGTAGTACTTATTTTAATGAATTATGTGTAGTCTCCGTGCCGCAATCGGTATGACCGTTAGCTTGGAGGAAAAAAACAACACGTTTGGTTAAATGACATGATAGTTTTCGCAATATGTGAGTTGTAAAGATAAATAGGTTTATAAACCGAAAAGTATACACGGCGGACGTGGCGTAGTTAGTAAGGGGGTTGGTAAACCATCTCTAGGGTAGCAACACGAAGGGTTGCGAGTTGGCGGAATTTTTGAAGACACAACACATTTTTTCAAAACAATGTGTTCACTCATGCAAAGAAAGTGGCCTCTACTTAATCTGGGAGGCCAGTTTGAACAATAGCTTCGCTGGGAGTATTGTGGTACAAAAGGGTTCAATAACATGCAAACATTACCTGTCTGTCACTGAATTTAATTAGATTAGCCAAATAAAGGGGATAAAATGCAAATATTTCTGTTGTTTGTTGCATTGTTATAATCATTGACATCCTGTTTTTTACGATAACGTAAACCGAATTATCCGAGAACGTCTTGAACTATTCAACCGGTTTCCCGCTGATAAAATGAATTTTTTACCCTTAATATCAGTCCTTTGTAAAATTATAACGATGAGAAATTATAAGCATTAACAAATGTTATATACATATATGAGTTTTGTTTATTATGGTTGTATATAGAAAAAGCTATTGCACAAAAATGTGCAAAAGTTAACTAAATTCACCCTTAAGGGATTACCAAAACACATTAACACTGATGGCAATTGATCAGTGACCTGTATAGATTCTTGTCCATAGAATTACAAAAACAGGAAAACAGCAAACACCTACAATGGCCAGGAACTACAATCACATGCCACAATTTACAAGCAAACTGCACCAGAAAAACAATAATGAAAACAAGAGACAAACATAAATAACGATAGGAACTCGGGATAGCCGGACTTGGTACCGGCACCAGTAAAAGCCAGTGGTAGGGTTAAACCGGTTTATGGGTACCCAAACCTCCCCTTTCTCTATCCCGTTTCCCTATAGTATCATAAACACGCCAATAAAACCCAATACAGGTAGACTACTAACTCAATGACCACTATCTTGGAACAGAAAAAGCATAAGACAAAACGTAATTTTGAAAGAAGGGTCAAAGAGTGCTCGCCGCTAAACTGCCGGCTAGCTCAAGGAATCTAGTCTGCTGGTAAAACACTGTCGCACTACGGAAGAAAAATTAAACTCAAAACTTCCCGAAGGGTTTGGTAAAGAGTCTTCATGTATTTCAGCAGACATCGGCAGTATCAGTGAGAGGCCAGTATATTTGTAAAGTCTTCAGGTCACTGGAATCCAAAGCCAATTTAACGGATTTGTTCAGAATATCTCGTCGATATCCCCTATTACGTAACGAATGTAAGTTACGTCCAAGTTTTTCTGGATTATTAATCAGTTTTTGACATTTTTTAACAACATTTCCATAAAATCGNTCATTTACTCCATATCCTTTCATAAAATATTTAATACAGGAGTTTGTCTTTTATTGCAGTGTGGAGTTGGTAAAACAATTCCCCGTGGTAGAGATGTATGCTCTTTATTTTTCTTAGATATGGTGTACTTGTACATGAGATAATATCTCATGTGTACACTTTGTTCAATTACTATTATTTAAAAAAAAATATATGTAAATTCTAAAATCGAAGGATTAACTCCCACCATCGTAGTTTTGTCCTAAAATATATATTTGATATAACTGATTATTCGGATTTCGTTTGGTTTTATGCATTATGGTCTCGTGTTCATTTACTCCATATCCTTTCATAAAATATTATAAACCGAAAAGTATACACGGCGGACGTGGCGTAGTTAGTAAGGAGGTTGGTAAACCATCTCTAGAGTAGCAACACGAAGGGTTGCGAGTTCCAGTCTCACAGCTCACATATGGCGGAATTTTTGAAGACACGACACATTTTTTCAAAACAATGTGTTCACTCATGCAAAGAAAGTGGCCTCTACTTAATCTGGGAGGCCAGTTTGAACAATAGCTTCGCTGGGGGTATTGTGGTACAAAAGGGTTCAATAACATGCAAACATTACCTGCCTGTCACTGAATTTAATTACATTAGCCAAATAAAGGGGATAAAATGCAAATATTTCTGTTGTTTGTTGCATTGTTATAATTTTTGACATCCTGTTCTTTACGATAACGTAAACCGAATTATCCGAGAAAGTCTTGAACTATTCAACCGGTTTCCCGCTGATAAAATGAATTTTTTACCCTTAATATCAGTCCTTTGTAAAATTCTAACGATGAGAAATTATAAGCATTAACAAATGTTATATACATATATGAGTTTTGTTTATTATGGTTGTATATAGAAAAGCTATTGCACAAAAATGTGCAAAAGTTAACTAAATTCACCCTTAAGGGATTACCAAAACACATTAACACTGATGGCAATTGATCAATGACCTGTATTGATTCTTGTCCATAGAAAACCCTTTTAGGATTTCCTGGTCCCATCCTTTCAATTGTCATTTCTAACGATCTACATACCTGTCAAAAGATGGTGCTAACCGAATTGTCGATTACGCGTTGACCAGTGTGTAAAAGGTCCTACCGATCCTCAATACTTATGCAAAATGTTCGTTATAGTTGGAAGTAAAATTTCGTTTTTCTATTTCACAGATGACATTTCGTATTTCTACCATGCTCTCGCATGGTCTGAACGTGTTAAATTAGATAATTTTTGTGAATATGTTACAATAAAATGTTGAAATCTGTTTCGACATACACGTAGGATCTCGTTTTAACAATAAAAGCTGTAGGCCTTGTAACGAACGACACAGTTTCTCATAATAATTTTAATCGTATCAAATAAAAAATAATTTTATGTCCTAAACCAGCTACTACAAAATTTGTTTGTTTTTGTTTTTGTTTTGTTTTTGTTTTGATTTTGTTTTTGTTTTTTTGTTTTTGTTTTTTTTTCTAGTGTTTGTTTGTTTTGTTTGTTTTTATTGTTTTGTTTTGGTTTTGTTCTTGTCTTTTTTTTAGTTGCTTTTTTAAGTTATCCAGGGTCAGTAACAACTTTTTTTCGGCACTGTCTTTTCTGACGGTAAGTGCTCCAGTTTAAATTTGAAAATATATAAACAAAATTTAGTCAAAAACTAGGAAATGTGGGCAGAAATTTTCAAATAACACTTGAATTAACCATTTTCTGTATGACCCTTTCCGTTTCCCGTGTGTAATCAATTCTACGAATTAATAAAATACAATTGTACCAAATCATATGTTAACTTAATTGTTTTGTCATGTTTCAACAGAACAATCGACAACTATTATTCTAACTTAAATATATATATATA
>MJUU01044195.1:455967-470540 GCA_002080025.1 Modiolus philippinarum | reverse complement strand
TATATATATATATATATATATAAATCATTTAACATGTCTGTAACAGTTTAAACAAATAAAGAAAATTGTAACACGAGAGTATGCATCTTACATGTATTACAGCTGCAATATTTTACCACAACTTTCAATTTCCAAAATTAAGATGCATTGCATTAGACGTTCCCTGTTTCTTATATTAAGATGATGAATGATAAATATGTTTATCATTGTATTTTCAAACAAAACGCTAACCAATGACCATAGTACCACAGAAACGTCTTATCCAGGTAATATAACTCTCTTCCCACTTTAAAGTAAGTATGTAGTGATCAAGGTTTGTGTTGTTAGTACTGGTAAAGTACATAATGTCAACAAAAACATGTATCTGGTTTTTATTTCAGCTCCTGTGTAATTTGCTTCTTCATGAATTAATTTCAACTTGTAAAGAATATTAATTTCATTTTGAATAATCATGGGATATTGGGAGGTGAACAGCCTTAATTAACGACCAAGAAAAAACTGGGTATTCGTAATCCCCCAGGGCAATCCAAAATACACAGTTTCTACCAAGTCTATTAGGAGGAAAAACGACAGAACCATAAAAACATAACATTGCTTTCCTTTTGGGATTTCAACCGATGATTCAGACACCGATCTCCCCTCTTTATACCGGGTACCAAAAGGACACACATGCCCGTAAAAACAATGGTACGTCGCTAGATCTGCGAACTGTTCTATAAAACTTATTTCTAAGGTGTTAATCTCCATCCTGACAGCCGTATAGAGGGCTTTCAAAAATTTTGTTGCAAATAAAATGTGGATATTTAAAAACTCTCCTTTACATCAAAAACTTTAGATCATTATCACACTTAATCATATGTTTAGTAATAAATACAGACTTTTGAATATGTGATACAGTGCATGACTTCACACTATGACGTCATACCCTTTATCGCATGGCTTACCCTTTATCACACACCCTTTATCGCATGGCTAGCCCTGTATCATACCCTTTTTCCAAAAACTTTGGTTTTCAATTTCGACTTACCTATTTAAAAAAAAAAATGAATGTAAAAAAATTTGGGGGCCGGGGTAACAATTTTTTTTGGGGGGGGCAAAAAAAATTTGGGGGTAAAATTTTTTTGGTAGGTAACAAAAATTTTTTTTGGTGATTTTGGGGGTAAAAAAATTGGGGTAAAAAAATTTAGGGGGCAAAAAAAATCTTTTGGGAGGGGGTAAAAAAATTTTTTGGGTGATTTTTTTTTGTTTTGTGAGGATCAGTTTAAAAAACTAGCAAAACTTTTCCCTTACATGTTAGATTTTATTCCAACCACCTACAGTACTTTCCGCCTATTTTGAAATTTTCTTCATTTTTTTTTATGCATTTTCTTTTACCAATTTTAATTTTTGGCAGTATTTTGGGGATTTAAAGTAGTCCTCTGTTTAGATATATGATAAACTGTATAACATGGCAAAATCCGTATCACATGCCGTATCATCCTTCGACCAATATCATCCCTCGGGACAGAGGCCCTCGGGCTGATATTGATAACTCGGTATGATATGCCATGTGATACGGATTTTGCCATGTATTATTCCCTATTTAACAGCCCTAAAATTGTTGACATCTTTACACTCCATACTAGCATTCCTCATAGACAAATGAAATCTCGGCTGAAAGATAATTCAAAGATGTTTCTCCCGTAAGAACGGTGAACGAAGATACAAATACATTGATATAGGTAGAGAAAGAGCATACAACATGTACTTTGTAATATACGACTCCAGTAGTTTATAGGTGGTTACAAAGTCGTATATGACGTGGTGGAGCGTGGTGAAGCCGGAAGTGACGTCACCAAAAGTGACGTAGACCGGGAATGACGTCACCGGAAGTCACGTGACACGGAAGCGGAAGTCACATGACAGGATGTATGACATGTCAACCGGAAATGGTCCTGTTTGAGGCCTTATGCGGCCATGTTGACCTGAAATGACGTGTTGAAAGAGTGCAAGGTCCCTCATGGGTGTAATGGAAAGGTATTGGAGCGCGCATGCGCGACTGGAATTTGGCATAGTCCCAGGTGTATACCGGAAGTGGTCTTATTGGAAGCCCTAGTCGGCCATGTTTACCGGAAATGACGTGTTGGAACACCACGTGACCCCGCAGGGATGTTGAATATCCTCATTATATGACGCATGCGAGACCGGAAGTGGGCGTAGCTCAATGTGTAAACCGGAAGTAGGTATTTATCTACTTTAGGAAGCCATTTTGATAGGAAATGATGTGTTGGAACGACGTAAGACTCCATAGGGGTCATGTCTGACTTTACTACAATGTACATGCGCGACCGGAAGTGGGCGTAGCCCCAGGTATAGACCGGAAGTCGGGAATTTTCTTTCATTATCTCCCCTTTTTATGTTTTCCCCTTTTTCAATGTTCATCTTTGTATTTTCTTCCCTTTTCATTCAATTTCTCCCTTGTCCCTACCTTTTTTAAATGTTGTAATACCTTTTCAACCCCTTTTTCAATAATGTTCTTATGTCCATCCAATTTTTTTAGCTTATGTCCTCTTTTATAACCTTTTTTAAATGTTGTTATACCTTTTCAACCCATTTTCAATGTTGTTCTTTGTATTGCAATCCAAATTTGACACTAATGTCCTCTTGTCTCACCCTTTTCATGTTTGATATTCTTATGTTCTACCTTATTTTATAATTATGTCCCTTTTTCATCCAATTTTTAGAGGTATTTCCCTTTTCCCTCAATACTTCTATAGTGTCGTCTGTCATTGCCTTTTTATTATTGTTTCCTACCTTTTTTCAAACTTATCTCCCTTTTTCATTCAATTCTAATAGTTATATCGCCTTTTCCTTCAAATTTCTTGAATGTCGTCTGCTATTTCAGATGTCCGCCATTTTTCATCCACATCTTAGAGTTATTTCCCTTTTCCCGCCTTATTTCTATACTTTCGTCTGCTATTGCCATTGTTTTATTATTACCTATTATATTACACAATTAATTCCTTTTATATTACATAATTATCTCCCTTTTCATTCAATTCTTAGAGTGATTTCCCCTTTCCTGCCCAATTTCTATACTGTCGTCTGCTATTGTTATTTTGTTCCCTATGTTATTTATTGATTATCTCCCTTTTCAATCAATTCTTAGAGTTTTGTCCCTTTTTTTCCTAGTAAAATCTTATATTGCCTTTCTATTATGATTTCCCTTTTTCACAAGATTTCATGATCATCTTTATTCTATCGAACCTCTAACCCATGACAACTTTATATTCATTTATTTATTTATTTGAATGTTATTCTGTTATTTTTTTCGAACTATTAGAGTTGTGTTCATTTTTTTTAATTAATTTTTAATTATTATTTTTTTTCTAATAATTAAGATTCCCAACACATACACCCGACCTAAAATATTTTATTGATGTTGTTTACCCAGTTCCTTAACCTTTTACCTGAACTTTTTTTAATGATATATTTTGCTAGATCTATTGTATTGTCATTATATGCGAGAGCTTACTTAGGTCACTCTGCATTTCTCCAGGCTTGTGACTGGCTATAGCCGTATAGTTATAGGCTGAATTACCCCCTTTTCCTTCTTTTTTCTTCATATTTTATTTTATTTTATTTTTTTTTTGCCTTTTCTGTTCTTTTTTTTTATTTTTTATCTTCTTTGTTTTGTTGATGCTCGTTGGGGTTTTGTTTCATTCGTTGTGGTGTTGACTTTCTTGGCAGTATAGTCTTGTTGTAATTTTTTGCGGTCCCTTTTCACCTGTTTGTTCAGTTTGGCCCATTTATTATAAAAATCGGTACACATTTTACAAATCCACCTCTTATTGTCGAATTTAGAGCGTTTCTTTACTTCTTGACATTTTGAACACTTCTTTTTCTTTGGTTTTAGATGCATGGTGTCAGTCTGGATAAAAGGGAGCTCAGGCCGGATTTTCCGCCGATAGCCAGTTTTCGACTCTCCTTTTTCTTTCACATATTTCTTCACACCAGTAGGAGTAACGACGTAGATGCACGACATTTTGTCCGATACGTTCGAGAGTTGGGAATCAACTGACAAAATTTTGAGTTGTATGTTATTTTATTCATTTTCGGAGGTAATTTGTTTCAATAATGAATTATCCATTTATTTACAGTTGGCAGAGTAGAATGCATCAACTATTCTTTGTTTCCATTTCTCGAGGCCTTCATAATTCTTCTGGAGATTTTTAGCCTTCACCAAGATGGCGTAGATCTCAGCGGGACGGAATGCAAACAATAATTGAAAATGAATTTTGTCCATTTTTATTGTCAGTCTAGCGACTGAGGAAGCCAGTTGATCACACCTTTATACAGTCTCGATGGTTGTGATTGGTTGGTTCATTTTGTTAGACTGCTTCTGATTGGTTGATTTTCCTGCATTATGATTGGTCAATCCATTGTAAATGGAGGCTTCTGATTGGTTGGTGGTTGTAATTGGTTGGTTCATTTTGTAAGACTGCCTCTGATTTGTTGATTTTTCCTGCATTCTAACCGGTCAATCCATAGTAAATGGAGGCTTCTGATTAGTTGAATTTCCAGCAATTTGATTGGTTCATATTATGTACAGCTTAAATCCATTTTTTGTCTCAAAAATGATTACTATCGGAATGATACATTTTCATCTCCTTTTATTAGCTTATCTGTAACCTAGAGTAACTATAACCTGTTGAAACTGTACCCCAAAGTACTGTTTCCATAAAAGTATTTCTATAACCTTAGTAGCATTGGCTTAGCCTTAGTTTGTTGCTAGTACAAAAAAAACTATTTTATTTAATTTTGTTCCGGAACCATATCCCTTACCTTAACCTTCATATAACAGTGTTGTTAGACAAGTTATGTTGTATTTGTCGTGATATGATTTTAGTGCTGTTTGTATTTACCAGAGTTATTTGAACCTAATTATAAGTTTTCGCTTGATATGTTTTGTCAGATACACATTTTTTTTTCGTTCTTTTTTATGTGATACTTTCTTCACGGATTTTAGTGTCTAGATTACTTTCCATTCTGAACTTCCAATTTCTCAATTTTGTATTCGATGGAATCCATTTTGGATTTGGTTTCTCGATTCATTTTGTATTTATAAACAACAAGATATTAACAGATATACATTTTGCATTATCTCCGTCAGTAAGGCAGACACGGGTCGGAGATCCACATGCTTCCTGTACAATATTTATTTAAATTAATGTTTTCATTTCAAATGTCCACACTGTAGTACGTGTTCGATTTTCCATACCATTTCTTCCGGGCATAGCTGGCCCACCTGCATAGTAGGTAATTTAATAGGTAAGTCCAATCCTGGACACTGAATTGTGGTCTGTACTAAATCGTGCTGCTCCATCTCAACTATCACCTCCCCTAGAATGGAGTATATTATGTTGCGTAGATCAAGTAAGAAGTCCTGAACGTTTTTAACTGTTAGTGTATAACACGTTAATTCTATGCCGGGTGGTACCATCTGATTAATTTTCAGCTTTATTATGTACTCCCCTTTGTTACAGTCTGTTGGCTGGTGTTCTGGTTTAACTTTGTTCTTCTCTTGTTGATGACATATGGGTAAAGGGTTTTGGTTCTGGATTCTCGTATGTCGGTTACGATTGTATTTTCTAGAAAATGTCTTCACACATATTCCACAACTAAATTGGTGTTGGTTGTCACGACGATGATGTTCACTGTTATACATCTGTAACGACAAAATTATATTATTTAGTTTTAATATTTAGTTATAGACATTATACTTAGTTATGAATATTAATTAGTGATTGGTAATTATTGTACTTACCATTTACTTTAGGTATCTTCGCTTTCGAAATGGTCAGCAGAATGGCAGTCTGGCGACTGAGGAAGCCGGTTGATCGCACCTTTATATAGTGCAAGTCATTTGTCTGGACGGCTGTGATTGGTAGTTAATTTTTGTCAGACGGTTTCTGATAGGTTGTTTTTCCTGCATTTTTATTGGTCAATCCATTGTAAATGGAGGCTTCTGATTGGTTAAATTTCCTGCAATTTGATTGGTCCACATAATGTACAGCTTCAATTCACTTTTTGTTGTATAATTGTGTTCGAATTTCCTGTATCAGTTTGTATTTTTATGTCTGGGTGGTGGTGGGATAATAGTCTATGATGGTGGTGGTGGTGGTGGTGGTGGTGGTAATTTTAAAGGTATCTGGGTGGTGGTGGTGGTGGTGGTGGTGGAGAAGTAGATGATTTTGGTGGTAGTGGTTTGTGATTGGGATGGGGTATTGTAATCGGTGGTTTATCACTTTATCCTTTTGGGGCATAATAAAAACAAACCCTGACAGTACATTTTCATTTTTTATTTCATTTAAACAAAATCACAGTAACATTTTAATTTTTCTGTCTTTACATTATGGTCAATTTAAGTTTTCTGTCTTCAGTGCTGGTTCTTCTTTCACTAGTATGTCCATCTTCTTAATATCCACTTGGTTGGATTCTGTAACTACTTTCATCCGTTTCAGTTCTGGTTCTTTGACTTCAAAAACAGCTAGCATCTTTTCAAGTCTCTGTTTTGCATCTTCAAACATTTGATCTAAAAATTACAAACTTGATACTTGTAGATACTGAGCATTCTTCAATGGCTCTTTAATATAAAGTCAAGTCTCCTCCTGCTAATCCACATCCAATTTCGTAGGGTAAACCTACAGAACAGATTTTCAATGATTTTAAGCACTGCAAACAACTTTTAAACCAGCGGTATGTATTTTCGTAGGTATCTTCATACTATCTTCATAGTATGTGACGACGAGCTTGGTCAACAGTTCCATAGACTCAAGAAGCATACAACATCTGGCTGCAAGGGTTTAGGTGACTTCAATACTTTTATCGTTCCTGGAATTCCTCTGTCTTCTTTGGTTGCTTAATTCAGGATTCCCTCTCCTCTACGTGTAGAATGTATATCACCCCACGGAAATTTTTCAGCTATCCATGCGCCTTGATGCAAAGACAATTCACTTGATGAACAATAACATCTACATTTTCTGCTTTCAATAAATCTCCGTCAACAATATATACACCCATTCTGTCTTTATTGGCTTCAGTCTGTTTTTGTACTCCTTTTATATTGTCTATTGTCTCCATAGCTGTTATTCGTCAGGTAACATTTGGAAAACGCCCTCTGATTGGTCAATTTCCTGCATTCTGATTGGTCATTCCAGTAGGTAAACACAGTTTCTGATTGGATTAAATCCATGCATTTTGATTGGTCCACATTCTGTACACCTTCAATCCACTTTTCCTAATTCTTCTATCAATTGATGATGAGCTGCCCAGATCTTTGTTGCTTTACTTTTGTATTCAGCACAATAGGTTTGAGTGAACACATAGATATCCGTCCAGAATTGATAACCCCATCTTCAAACATGGTATGCACGATCCGCTTATAGACCTCCAGAATGTCCATGACGAATTAAATGAGACATCTATGTTCACTTCCTTTTATAACTATTTTGAAATTTTATCTGACTTCTTATACCATAAATAACTGTAACCTAACACTATCCATATTTAACCCTATCTCTATCTATAATTTAACTATAACCCTTACCCAATCTAATTCTTACCCTTACCGTAATCTAAACCTAAGTGTAACCCACCAATAATATAACCTTGATTCTATCTATAATCTAACTCTAACCCTAACCTTACCATAATTTAGCTCTTACCCTATCTATAATTTAACTTTAACCCTAACCTTACCATAATTTAACCCTAACCCTTATCATAATCTAAACCTAACTCTAACCCTATCTGTATTTCAACCCTAACCCTTGCCATACTCTACCTTCATAATCTAAACCTAACTCTAACCCTATCTATAATTTAACACTAACCATTGCCATACTCTACCTTTACCTATCTGTTATCTTACCCTAACCATAATTTAACCCCAACCCTATCTATTATTCTAGTATTATCTTTACTTACCCTGACTCTAACCCTTCCACTAGCACTAACCCTAACTCTAACCCTAACCATAATTTAACACTTACCGTAATCATAGTAGTAGTAATTTGTATTCTGCCTGTAACGTTAGATAAATTCATTATTTGTTCTAAGCACCATGTATTTCTCTTAGCATGCGCGGTCCAATACCTTTCCATTACAATGTCTTTACTGCGGTGCCTTGCACTCTTTCAACACGTCATTTCCGCAAACAGGACCACTTCCGGTTGCGCATGCGCAACATTGACATATCATACATCCGGTCACGTGACTTTCGCTTCCGGTCATGTGACTTCCGGTGACGTCATTTCCGGTTTACATCACTTCCGGTGACGTCAATTCCGGCTCCACCACATCAAATACGACTTTGTAACCACCTATATACTACTGACTCCGAATCCGAGAAAGAATACAGAGGAATAAGCTATTTAAATGTTAGAGTTTCTGACCGACAATATGTTTGTCAAGTTTAGAGAGCTCGATTTTTAACAGATTGTCGGAATTCCAATGGGAACAAATTGATCCACCTCTTTTAGCCAATCTGTTTTTCTGCTCATATAAAGCTGAATTCATCGAAAAGGCTTCTCCAAAATAGAAATAAAGAAGTAGCCCAATCCTTTAATTTCAGCTTCCATTATATAGGATATATTTTGTCATTTAACAACCCCCTCTCTGGTGATTTTCTTCATTTTTTTTCCAAAATGGTTCAAAAATCAAAATACTACAGACACTTCAACACCGGCCTGTTCTCTTGACCTTCATCTTGGTATTGACAAAGGATGTAAATGTACACTACAAACTAGGCTGTATAATAATCGCGATGACTTCACTTTTCAAATAGTCAATTCAATTTTGTTTGCATATGGAGTTTACATCTCCAAACTCATTAGCTGCTCAGGGTAATGTGGAAGATACAGCGACTACACGTACATTGATAGAGCTCGGTTGGTCACAAATAGGCTACTTAAACAATGGTATGTTACCCATAGCTTGAATTCATCAATACAGGTTTACGGTCGACATCACGATCTTGCGGACTTCTATAAAATATCTTTATCCCGAATGGTAACAGATCTTTCTTTTTACAGCTAAAGTTTTTCCTCTACTGGATTTGACCTTACTACTGGATTTGACCTTACTACTGGATTTGACCTTACTACAGGAATTGACATGTCCAACACGGTGGGTACCTTATAAGAAACAGGAGATGCTAACTCTACCGGTGCATCTGATCTCAGCCATGTTTCTATTGGGTGCTTATTGTTCATGTTTGTATTTGTGTGTGTCTTTATTTTTCTTTTCTGTGTCGTACTCGTTTTATGTCTGTATTTCCCGGTGTTGCCATCGTCCTTGGATTATTCGTTTTTAGAATGAAGGTTCAGTTCTCACTTTTATAAACTATGTGCAGACACAAAAGAAATTAAAAAGCTTTATTGTTATGCATAGATATACATATGTGTGTATTTTTGCATACATACATAAGTGTGTAAATTCTGCATACAAATACAAAAAGATATGTACATTTTATCAAAAATTTCAAACCCAAACTTGATGAGTTCGTATTGCAGAATTTTTCTGTTATGTTGTTGTATCTGTTTAGAAGTAGGACATAAAATGATAATCTGTTACAAGAAATTTTCAAATGACATGATAAGTTGTATAGTCTAACCTTGATTTTTCTGTCAAGGGCAAGTCAAACATACACTCAACAATAGGAGAAAGGCACCACTCGGCGTGTGTCCCTAGGTACCTTACATGTTGAATGCAAAAGTACATACCCCTCAAAACAGTGTAGGAACATCTTGGATTTAGTACAACTTGTTATAACAGAGAACAGGACAATATTCTGAGAAAATGAAACAAGTTTGAATTCTCAGATCCATTTTCTCAATAAAACACTTATTCACCAAAAATGTGTAAATGATTAGAACAATGCATTTTGTTTTCCTACCTGTAAGATGTGGTGACAAAAAATGTTTTTAAAGTGCTTTTATAACTGTATACAATACAACTCTCGAAAAGTCAATTCTAAACAGAACATTTTCTTTTCACTTATGTTTTCGTACACATACAAATGAGAATTTGCTGGTTCTTTAAAATGAGAAATTTGTTGACAAAAATGGAACTGTTTCTTTTCGTTATTTGAAATTAATTTCATAAGCGTACATAGAAATGACCGGCATGGCCAAAGATATCTATGAGCTAATCACCTAAATTTTGTTGAAAACTAAGGAGTATCTCCCTCATGTAAAGCTCTGTCCTTAGCTGATTTTGGCTTTATATTTAGATCATATTGGTTATTTGTTCTCTGTCAGTTTTGACATATCTTTGAGGTTTTGGTCTTCCAAACGTTCCAAACGTTATCATCACTGAAGTTGTCGAAATGCGCATATGCAGAAATTAAATTCACAGTAACTTCGGTATTTAGTTATTTAAAATGGGTGTCTCGTTTCTTGTGTTGTCAAGTATATAAAACTGTAGCCACAACGATCCCTTATCTATAACTTACTGTAATTCAATATCTTATACAAAACTGGAGTAGGATTTAAGTGGTAATGTTGACACTATTTACACTTAATTGTAAGTGGACAATTGTATTGCACATTTTGAACTAAAATTGACCTTGTTGAATAAATGTTTAATCGGAAAACCGTTTAGACAATTTTCCCAAAACTGTAGAATCTGACCCTTTTTATGAAGCTTTAAGGTCTATAGGCAAGGTTGTCGTTGAGGAAGCTGACCACTGTTAGATTAAAATAAAATTATAAAGAACATAGCTTGTAAAATGATCCTACTCGTTTCTGATAAGTTTAACAGAGAGAAATTAAATAAATAAAATAAAACTAACAAATTAAAAAAAAATAAAAAAAAGGCTTTCCTGGTTGTTTTTTATTTAATGCGATTTTCCCATAGGGTCAAATGATAAATATAAGGTGACAGCCACCTGGTAGTAAAATCATACTTGTGGTCTTTATTAAAATGCCTAGTTAATATCAATTTAATGTATGAAACGGTTTTCAACTATTTACAAGATTTTCACATATAGTTCTGTGTTGAACTGTACTCCCAGTGGTATAAATATATTTGTGGTATAAATATATTTACATTCCAGTTTAATCTGTTATCTAAAAAATGTGCAGATTCTTAGCAGAAAAAGTCATAAAATTGTCATATAACTGGATGTTATTCTTCATAAAATATCTCCTACTTTTTATATCTCTTAACGACTTTAACTGAAGGGTTTAATTTCTAAACAAATTACAGAAATAACAGTTTATAAAAAGGAATGTCACCATAGATAATGGGTTGTTACAGCTTTTTACTAACAATACAGATAATGTTGACACAATGTAGTACTGGAATATAAATATTATATAGCACTTATTTATCACTCCTTTGCGTGGCCTGGAAGATAACGAAGTGCTTTACCTACTTCAAAATTTGGTAGATGACCATTATTTTACCATGTTACCATGTTTAGTTATTATCGACATGATAGAATAAAAAAGATAACAAGAAACACCTTCAATGGCCGAAAAACATAGTCACATTCCACAAGGTAACAAGGAACTGCACAAGAAAAAACCGACAATAAAAATACAAAAGACAAACGTAAACAACGATAGGATCTCGGGACAGCCTGACTTGGTACCGGCACTAACAAAAGCCAGCGGTAGGGTTAAACCGGTTTATTGGTACCCATGATAAATGAAACGGAGGTCAAAAATTAACATTTACAACATTTTCCCTCATCATGTTATGTTAAACTAAGATCTGCAGTTGAGGCCATTTGGAATATCATCGGTACTAAAATCATTCATTTGTTCAATGACATCATGTTACCATTCCAAGTTAATATTAACTTATGAGTGAAACGATAGAGTTAGCAATTCAGTGTTCAACTAAGATCTGAAATCTAGGATTTAGATTTTGTATAATCGGTGGTAATATCCTATATTTGTTCAGTGACCCCATGTTACCATTCCTAGTTAGTATCAACTTGATGTATGAAACGGTTTAAATAATTTACAATATTTTCACATGTGTGTGCCAGAATAAAAATGGGGTTTTGTAAAGTGCATCATAGTACAAGCGCATCACATTGAGCATTAGTATTTTTGTAAGTATCAAAAACGTGTGACTTATGTCTATATACAGCAAATCGTGATTTTGCACGATCGACCGTTACCCCTTAGTTAACTAGTCTGAAAATATTCCGAGAACTTCTGTTGGAAACGAAAGCCCGTGCAGTATAATCCGTGAGGTCCTGTGAACTTTTTATTTACAACCATAGCTTGCACAGTATAACCTGAATGAGTTGTCCTGATCACATATAAAACAACCAACAACTGACATTTTGTAAACACCTTATTACTCAGAAGTATTGGTTGGAATAGTAACTACCAATCATTGTGAAATGTACTCAAAGCCATTCCCTAACTTTAAAGAGCAATTAAGCAACGACCCTCCATTCTCACTTTACCTTCGAATCTGTTAATGTCGTTTTAAGCTGTTGATTTTTCAATTAATATTGTTAAGTTTTCATTATTTTTTGTTCGTTCAGTTTTGACGTTTTCTTTTCCTTTCGCACTCTATAATGTTTCTTGTTTTATAGAAAGAAACTCTCCACGAGTGATTCGAAGGTTGTCGAAAGGCTAACTTTTCAGCCATCTCCAAATACAATGTACATCACCCTTTTTTGGTGATGGTGAAAATTTTACCAAACTTTTCAATCTTCCTTGTTTAAAATTTTGGCATATTGTACAAAACTGTTTGAAGCACATCGGTAAAGTATTTCTTAAATTTCAACTTTAAGTATAATGTAACTAATTGAAATATGAAAAAAAAACACTTTAAAAAGATACTAAGTATGATATCATAATTGTTTTGTGTTTTTTTTTAATAATATTGTTTTTGTTTTGTTATAATGGGAAGTAAGGGTAATACCGGACAAATTATGACACGACCACAGCACAAAGAAGGAAGACGATAAGTGATTGTATACATAACAACTTTTCATACGGTAATTTGCTTGATTTTCCAATATTTTACACAATGAATAAAACGAGAATGTGAGCTCTGTAGTTTTCAGTACATTTTTTACCTTTTTTAAAGAAAGTAAGTATGTTGGTATCGTAGTGGCAAAACTTGTAAATAGGAACAAAATGCCAAAGATATGGTTAGGTGCAGTACATTTTTAGATGTGACCTGTGGATACACGAAAACAAGACATAGCAATACAATCGTCCGACACTCACTGGTAAGAGTCTTTGGAGCTAGGTATTGTTTGATTTATAGTGGAAGTAAGAATTTCTTAAGGATGCTAAAATTTATGTTGATTGTATATGGCCGTCGTCTCTCTTTCAGTGGTTTTATTGTGTGGTTTTTCTCTTTGTGTATTTGGCTATCTTGGTTTCTTTGGTTTTACTTTTACCAAAGGGGATGTAGATCTAAGTTTGGCACTTGGTGTGTTTTATACTTCCTGTTTCCAGGTTGGGAGTTTGTCACTGGTTGGTGGTTTTGGTCTTTGCTAAGTTTTGCTGCATTTTTGTAGTTGGTTGGGATGTCAGAGCAATGACTCTCGGACTTTTAACTGTCGGACTAACAACTGTCGGAATAATGACCAATGACAAGATCATGTTATTTTCGGCTGTCAGAGTATGTGAGGTGTTCATATACTCATAAGATTTAGGAAGCGATATCGCTGCTACGTACACGGTTGAATAGAGAACGCACTCACATGACTTTGCCTTTAACGAAATCAATGGCAAAAGATTGATATGCATGCATTTTACCAACTCAAAAATACAATTATTTGAAGGGGCGAGAACGACTGATACTAACTTAGCCAGTGACTAAGATGGTTAAAAAAAGTATTTAAATACAAAACAAATTACTGCCCTTCAAATGTTGATTTCCTGCACTGAAAATACATAAATTGTCGAAATGGCAAGATGCAGAAACTATATTCACAGTAATCTCTGTTATTCCCTACTAACCCTCCATGATTAGAATTTTTTCTTTCAAAACCATAGGAAACAAAGACAGTAGAATACTGAAGGAACAAAGACCAAAGACATGGCAAAAACGGCAACAGAGAATACTGTAGGAATATTCAATCGTTGATCTTTGAAAGTATTCGGATNTAACTCGACTTTATCCATAACTAACTTATAACAATCATAATATGAAAAAGAAAGGAAATGGGGTAAATGTCAAGGAGACAACATCCCATATCCAGGTTAAAACGACCTAAAATAAAAAGAAGCTAAGGGTCACCGTACGGTCTTCAACACAGTGAGGATCCTCACACCATACAGCAAGCCCTAAATGGCCCCAAAAGGTAAAAAAGTTAATAACTCAAAGGAAACAAACCACATTCAATAACCCAAATATCAAGAAACTAAAATTGTATAAGAAGACAAGGACAAGCCAATGACCAACATATTCCTGACTTGGGACAGCTCTTTTTCTTGGATCCAAACCCTCCCCCTATGTGTGGTGAATGGCTAAAAAATAAATACACAAAAAGACTACTGTAAAAATCAAACTAGAAAAAGTCCAACTTATCAAGACGAGTACCCTTA
>MJUU01044195.1:437447-447807 GCA_002080025.1 Modiolus philippinarum | reverse complement strand
TCATTTTTGACAAAAGATGTATAAATTTGGTATTGCGAGAAAGGAAAAAAGCTAAAATGCAAGATATTTCAATTTTATAAGGTAATTTTGGGAAAAATACATATAAATGTTGTCTCGCAACAATTGAAATAAGCACCAACATATAATATAAATGACAAAAAGTCAGGTTTTCACTATGTGATTTATACTTAATCTTTACAAATGACCAAAAATAACTCATTTTTTAAAATATTTTATTTTTATCATATCCTTTTGAAGTAGTTTTATATGTTGTGATCTGGGACTAATATAATATGTTATATTAGTCCCAGTTTTGATATAGCTTTTTGTAAATCTTTACATAAATATGTTTGAAAAGTCAGGTTTATACTTAATCTTTACAAATGACCAAAATAATTCACTTTTTAAAAAAAAATTAATTTATCATACCATTTCCAAGAAGTTTTACATGTCGCGATATAACTTTTTGTAAATCCTTACATAAATATGATTGAAAAGTCAGGTTTTCATTAGGCAGTTTATACTAAATCTTTACAAAAGCCCAAAATAATTCATTTTTCAAAAATATTTTACTTATTGTATCCTTTTGAAGAACTTTTATATGTCGCGATATAGCTTTATGTAAATCTTTATATATTTTATCCTTTCGAAGATTTTTATATGTCGCGATATAGCTTTTTGTAAATCTTTATATAAATATGTTTGAAAAGTCAGGTTTTGATTATGCGGTTTATACTAAAACTTTACAAATGACCAAACAGTATGTAATCATCGACTGGACGATGGTATACTGTATACCAAAAGAAGAAGAAGAAGAAATAATTCATTTTTTAAAATATTTTATTTTATCACATCCTTTCAGCGAAGTTTTATATCAGGTAATTTTGGGAAAAATACATATAAATGTTGTGTCGCAACAATTAAAATAAGCACCAACATATAATATCTCCCACTTTTGGATTCATTTTTGACAAAAGATGCATAAATTTGGTATCGCAAGAAAGGAAAACGGGTAAAATGCAAAATCTTTCAGTCTTATAAGGTAATTTTGGAAAAAAATACATATAAATGTTGTGTGGTGACAATTGAAATAAGCACTAACATATAATATCTCCCACTTTTGAGGTAATTTTTGACAAAAGATGTATAAATTTGGTATCCCGGGAAAGGAAAAAAAGCTAAAATGCAAAATATTTTAATCTTATAAGGTAATATTGGGAAAAATACATATAAATGTGTAGCGACAATTGAAGTAACCACCAACATATAATATCTCCCACATTTGGATTCATTTTTGACAAAAGATGCAACAATTTGGTATCGCGAGAAAGGAAAAAAAGCTAAAATGCAAAATATTTCAGTCTTACAAGGTAATTTGAGAAAAGTACATAAAAATGTTGTGTCGCGTCAATTGAAATAAGCACCAACACATAATATGTCCCACTTTTGGATTCATTTTTGACAAAAGATGCATAAATTTGGTATCGAGAGAAAGGAAAATAGCTGAAATGCAAAATATTTCAGTCTTATAAGCTAATTTGGGAAAAAATACATATTAATGTTCTGTCGCGACGATTGAAATAAGAACCAACATATAATTTCTCCCACTTCTGAGGTCATTTTTGACAAAAGATGTATAAATTTGGTATTGCGAGAAAGGAAAAAAGCTAAAATGCAAGATATTTCAATTTTATAGGGTAATTTTGGGAAAAATACATATAAATGTTGTGTCGCAACAATTGAAATAAGCACCAACATATAATATAAATGACAAAAAGTCAGGTTTCCACTATGTGATTTATACTTAATCTTTACAAATGACCAAAAATAACTCATTTTTTAAAATATTTTATTTTTATCATATCCTTTTGAAGTAGTTTTATATGTTGTGATCTGGGACTAATATAATATGTTATATTAGTCCCAGTTGTGATATAGGTTTTTGTAAATCTTTACATAAATATGTTAGAAAAGTCAGGTTTAAAAAACATGTATACTAAATCTTTACAAATGACCAAAATAATTCACTTTTTTAAAAAATTTTACTTTATCATACCATTTCCAAGAAGTTTTACATGTTGCGATATAACTTTTTGTAAATCTTTACATAAATATGATTGAAAAGTCAGGTTTTCATTATGCAGTTTATACTAAATCTTTACAAAAGCCCAAAATAATTCATTTTTCAAAAATATTTTACTTTATGTATCTTTTCGAAGAACTTTTATATGTCGGAATATAGCTTTTTGTAAATCTTTATATACTGTATCCTTTCGAAGAACTTTTATATGTCGCGATATAGCTTTTTGTAAATCTTTATATAAATATGTTTGAAAAGTCAGGTTTTGATTATGCGGTTTATACTAAATCTTTACAAATGACCAAACAGTATGTAATCATCGACTGGACGATGGTATACTGTATACCAAAAGAAGAAGAAGAAATAATTCATTTTTTAAAATATTTTACTTTATCAAATCCTTTCAAAGAACTTTTATATCAGGTAATTTTGGGAAAAAACATATAAATGTTGTGTCGCAACCATTGAGATAAGCACCAACATATAATATCTCCCACTTTTGGATTCATTTTTGACAAAAGATGCATAAATTTGGTATCGCAAGAAAGGAAAACAGGTAAAATGCAAAACCTTTCAGTCTTTTTCGAAAAAAATACATATAAATGTTGTGTGGCGACAATTGAAATAAGCACTAACATATAATATCTCCCACTTTTGAGGTAATTTTAGACAAAAGATGCAACAATTTGGTATCGCGAGAAAGGAAAAAAGCTAAAATGCAAAATATTTCAATCTTATAAGGTAATATTGGGAAAAATGCATATAAATGTGTAGCGACAATTGAAATAAGCACCAACATATAATATCTCCCACATTTGGATTCATTTTTGACAAAAGATGCAACAATTTGGTATCGCGAGAAAGGAAAAAAGCTAAAATGCAACATATTTCAGTCTTACAAGGTAATTTGGGAAAAGTACATAAAAACGTTGTGTCGCGTCAATTGAAATAAGCACCAACACATAATTTGTGTCAGTTTGCAATGATAAACGAAATTGAAAACATAAACAGCACCAGCGAGCTTGTATATAAGGAAATTTCTATAACTCATATTGGTATATATTTGAAAGAGCTATTTATCCCTTGACTTTAAAACAAAGTCGCTGTATGATGTCTAGCAAAATTGCACACAATATTTTCCAAAATAGTATACAAAAATGATTACCAAATACTTTGTGTGTTTAGTTCATATGCTATGTTCATGTATCTTATTTGTTCAGTACAATACATAATCTCACTTGTGATTGTTAATCTATTATAACTGCTACATTCGAACAGAAAATGAGTTTCATTCCAAATAGCCTTTGATTAACATTTAGCATATAATATTTGGCATCATATGCACATCACTAAATACGAAACTGCAATAAAAAACTTCTATTCCAAAAAAATAATGACAAATAACAGCCAAACATTACCTGTCTATGACTAATTTAAATAAAAGGGCTCAATAAAATGCACACATTACCTGTCTGTCACTTAATTTAATTAGATTAGCCAAATAAAAGGGATAAAATGCAAATATTTCTGTTGTTTGTTGCATTGTAATCATCATTGACAACCTGTTTTTTACGATAACGTATACCGAATTATCCGAGAACATCTTGAACTATAGGCTTATTCGCCGTGACGTCACAACCTCGATATTTTTACCTGTGGAGCCTTTTGGCTGGCAAGAAATCGTAATCATTAACTAGGGTCATAAAAATGTCATTTTCAATTAACTTGTATGGTTTTGTTCTTAAAGGTAATTTGATAATTTCTTTCGATCTAAATTGAAGAAATTTTACAGTTTAACAGGATATAAAAATTTTCTATATTTGATTATTTTTATTTGATCTAATTGACATATTTGTAAAGTATTCAAATTTTTGATAATTTCCAAATATTTGAAATACACATTTCAAATTATTCAGAGAAAATTTAGAAAAAGTAAATCGGTAGAAAAAATATGAAAATCTCGAAGTTTATTATGCATTTTACAGATCCAAAATCGGACTAGTATGTAAAAAGTTATTTAACAAATAAAATTCTGTCTCATTGCAATACAATGCAATTTATTCCTGAAATACAATTTTGCCAACCAAAAATTTAATTTTGTGACGTCACTGATTGGATTCGCGAACAAGCCTATTCAATCGGTTTCCCGATGACATCTTTAAATTGATAAAATGCATTTTTACCCTTAATATCAGTCCTTTGTAAAATTCTAACGGTGAAAATAATAAGCATTAACAAATGTTATATACATATATGAGTTTTGTTTATTATGGTTGTATATAGAAAAAGCTATTGGACAAAAATGTGCAAAAATTAACTAATTTCACCCTTAAGGGATTACCAAAACACATTAACACTGTAATAAGATTAAATGCCAATTGATCAATGACCTGTATTGATTCTTGTCCATAGAAAACCTTTTTATGATTGTTCCAATCCTTTCACTTGTCATTTCTAACAATCTACATACCTGTCAAAAGATTGTGCTAACCGAATTGCCGATTACGCGTTGACCAGTGTGTAAAAGGTCCTACCGATCCTCAATACTTATGCACAATGTTCGTAATATCTGGAAGTAAAGTTTCGTTTTTCTATTTCACAGATGACATTTCGTATTTCTACCATGCTCTCGCAGGGTCTGAACGTGTTGAATTAGGTATTTTTTGTGAATGTGTTACAATAAAATGTTGAAATCTGTTTCGACATACACGTAGGATCTCGTTTTAACCACAAAAACTGTAGGCCTTGTAACGAACGACACAGTTTCTCATACTAATGTAAATCGTATCTAATAACAAATAATATTATGTCCTAAACCAGCCACTACAAAATTTGTTGGTTTTTGTTTTAGTTTTTTTTTATTTTATTTTATTTTTGATTTTTTTTTATTTTTATTTATTTTTTTTTCTGTTGTTTGTTTGTTTGTTTGTTTAGTTTTTTTTTTTGTTGTTTTTGTTTTGAAAAATTAGTCAAAAACTAGGAAATATGGGCAGAAATTTTCAAATAACACTTGAATTAACCATTTTCTGTATGGCCTTTTCCATTTCCCGTGTGTAATCAATTCTATGAATTGATAAAATACAATAGTACCAAATTATATGTTAACTTAATTGTTTTGTCATGAATCGACAACTATTATTCTTACTATATAAACAAATAAAGAAAATTGTAACACGAGAGTATGCATCTTACATGTATTACAGCTGCAGTTTCAATTTCCAAAATTAAAATGCATTGCATTAGACGTTCCCTGTTTCTTATATTAAGATGATGAATGATAAATATGTTCATCATTGTATTTTCAAACAAAACTCTAACCAATCACCGTAGTACTACAGAAACGTCTTATAAATAATGGAATTCTTTTATTCAGGTAATATAACTCTCTTCCAACTTTAAAGTAAGTACAGGGATCAAGGTTTGTGTTGTTAGTACAGGTAAAGTACATAATGTCAACAAAAACATATATCTTGTTGCTTGTTGTTTTTATTTCAGCTCCTGTGTAATTTGCTTCTTCATGAATTTATTTCAACTTGTAAAGAATATTAATTTCATTTTGAATGATTACGGGATAGTGGGAGGTGAACAGCCATAGTTAACGACTCAGAAAAACTGGGTATTCGTAATCCCCCAGGGCAATCCAAAATACACAGCTTCTATTCAGTCTATTAGGAGGAAAAACGACAGAACCATAAAACCATAAAACTGCCTTCCTTTTGGGATTTCAACTGATGCTTAAGACACCGATCTCCCCTCTTTATACCGGATACCAAAAGTACACAAATGCCCGTAAAACAATGGTACATCGCTAGATCTACGAACTGTTCTATAAAACCCATTTCTAAGTTGTTAATCTCAATCCTGACAGCCGTATAGAGGGCTTTCAAAAATATTGTGATATAAGAAGTGTTGTAAATGAAATGTGGATATTTAAAAACTCTCCTTTACATCAAAAACTTTAGATCATTATCACACTATAACAGCCCTAAAATTTTTTACATCTTTACACTCCATACTAGCATTTCTCATAGACAAATGAAATCTCAGCTGAAAGATAATTTAAAGATGTTTCTCCCGTAAGAACGGTGAACGAAGATACAAATACATTTATATAGGTAGAGAAAGAGCATACTTGTAATATACGACTCCGAATCCGAGAAAGAATACAGAGGAATAAGTTATTTAAATGTTAGAATTTCTGATCGACAATATGTTTGTCAAGTTTAGAGAGCTCGATTTTCAACAGATTGCCGGAATTCCAATGGGAACAAATTGATCCACCTCTTTTTCCGCTGATATAAAGCTTAATTCATCGAAAAGGCTTCTTCAAAATAGAAATAAAGAACTAGCCCAATCTTTTAATTTCAGCTTCCGTTATAAAGATTATATTTTGTCATTTAACAACCCCCTCTCTGGTAATTTTCTTCATCTTTTTGTCCAAAATGGTTCAAAAATAAGAATACTACAGACACTTCCACACTGGCCTGTTCTCTTGACCTTCATCTTGATATTGACAAAGGATGTAAATGTACACTACAAACTAGGCTGTATGATAAACGCGATGACTTCACTTTTCAAATAGTCAATTCCATTTTGTTTGCATATGGAGTTTACATCTCCAAACTCATTAGCTACTCAGAGTAATGTGGAAGATACAGCGACTACACGTACCTTGATAGAGCTCGGTTGGTCACAAATAGGCTACTTAAACAACGGTATGTTACCCATAGCTAGAATTCGTCAATACGGGTTTACGGTCGACATCACGATCTTGTGGACTTCTATAAAATATTTACATCCTAAATGGCAACAAACCTTTCCTTTTACAGCTAAAGTTGGTTTTTTTCTCTACTGGATTTGACCTTACTACCGGAATTGACATGTTCAACACGGTGGGTACTTGTAAGAAGCAGGGGATGCTTACTCTACCGGTGCACCTGATCTCACCCATGTTTTTATTGGGTTCTTATTTTTCATGTTTGTATTTGTGTGTCTTCATTTTTCTTTTCTGTGTCGTACTCGTTTTATGTCTCTATTTCCCGGTGTTGCCATCGTCCTTGGATTATTCGTTTTTAGAATGAAGGTTCGGTTCTCACTTACTTCGTGTTAAACACTTACTTTACTGTTATAAACTATGCGCAGACACAAAAGAAATTAAAAAAGCTTTATTTTTATGCACAGATATACATATGTGTGTATTTTTGCATACATACATAAGTGTGTAAATTCTGCATACAAATGCAAAAAGATATGAACATTTTATTAAAAATTTCAAACCCAAACTTGATGAGTTCTTGTTGCAGATTTTTTCTGTGATGTTGTTGTGTCTGTTTAGAAGTGGAACATAAAATAATAATCTGTTACAAGAAATCTTCAAATGACATGTTAAGTTGTATAGTAGGGGTGTAACGATACACCAATATATCGATATATCACGATATCTTTCAACAAACTAGGTACATCGATACGGAATCCAGCGTATCGATACGTATCGTTCTCTGATTTCTGCTAAAATTTCAGAATCAGTACAACCTAAATTCTTGAAATCTTCTTATTTTGGTATGGAAAAGTCACAAACAAGGACAAACAAATGTATTTATGAACACTTTTGTCTCACTGAGGAATATTTTACTATTTTATCACAAAAAATAGTTAAAAGAAGAAGATTTAAAAATGTAATCAAATTGAGAAAGCAGAAGATGATACGTATCGATACGTATCACGATACGCTTGCCCTGTATCGATATATCTTGATACAATATTTTATTGACGATACTCATCCCTATTGTATAGTCTAACCTTGATTTTTCTGTCTAGGACAAGTCAAACATACACTCAACAACAGGAGAAAAGCACCACTCGGCGTGTGTCCCTAGGCACCTTACATGTTGAATGCAAAAGTACATACCCCTCAAAACAGTGCAGGAACATCTTGGATTTAGTACAACTTGTTATAACAGAGAACAGGACAATATTCTGAGAAAATGAAACAAGTTTGAATTCTCAGAATCATTTTCTCAATAAAACACTTTTCACCAAAAATGTGTAAATGATTAGAACAATGTATTTTGTTTTCCTACCTGTAAGATGTGGTGACAAAAAATGTTTTAAACTGCTTTTATAACTGTATACAATACAACTCTCGAAAAGTCCATTCTAAACAGAACATTTTTTTTTACTTATGTTTTCGTACACATACAAATGAGAATTTGCTGGTTCTTTAAAATGAGAAATTTGTTGACAAAAATGGAACTGCTTCTTTTCGATATTTGAAATTAATGTCATAAGCGTACATAGAAATGACCGACATGGCCAAAGATATCTATGAGCTAATCACTTTCAAATGAGTGTCTCGTTTCTTGTGTTGTCAAGTATATAAAAATGTAGCCACACCGATCCCTTATCTGTAACTTACTGTAATATAATACCTAATACAAAACTGAAGGAGGATTTAAGTGGTAATGTTGACACTATTTACACTTAATAATAAGTGGACAATTAAACTGCATATTTTGAACTAAAATTGACCTTGTTGAATTATTTTTTTATCGGAAAACCTTTTAGATTATTTTCAAAAAACTGTGGAATCTGACCCTTTCTATGAAGCTTTAAGGTCTATGGGCAAGATTGTCTCTGAGGAAGCTGACCACTGTAAGATTAAAACAAAATTAAAAAGAACATAATTTGTAAAATGATTCCTCTCATTTCTGACAAGTTTGACAGAGATAACTAAAAAATAAATAAAATAAAACAAACAAATAATAAAACAAAAAACAAAAACAAAAAACAAAACAAAAAAACCCCAAAAAAACAACAACAAAAAAACAACAAAAAAAACAAAAAAAATGCTGACCTGATTGCTTTGTATTTTAATTCGATTTCCCCATATGATAAATATGAGGTAAAAGCCAACTGGTTGTGAAATCATACATCTAGCCTTTATTAAAATGCCTAGTTAATATCAACGGTTTTCAATTACGAATAAACGATTTACAAGATTTTTACATAGAGTTCTGTGTTAAATGGTATAAATATATTTATATTTATCTAGAAAATGTGCAGGTTCTTGACAAAAAAGCCATAAAGTTGTCATCAAAATGGATGTTATTCTATATAAAATATCTCCTACTTTTTGTATCTTTTAACGACTTCTACTGAATATACAAAGGAATGTCACCAAAGATAATGGTTTGTTACAGCTTTTTACTAGCGATGCGACAATGTTGACAAGATGTAGTACTGGACTATAAATAATATAAAGCACTTATTTATCACTCCTTGGCGGGGCCTCGAAGATAAAGAAGCACTTGGTAGATGACCATCATTTTACCATGTTTAGTTATTATCGACATGATAAATGAAACGGAGGTAAAAAATAACCAATTTACAACATTTTCCCCCAAGTTGTAATGTTAAACTAAGATCTGCAGTGGTGGCCATGTGGATTTATCGTCGGTACTAAAATCATTCAATTGTTCTATGACCATCGTGTAACCATGCCAAATTAATATAAACTTATATGTGAAACGATATTCAAGAATTAGCAATTTACAACATCTTCCCATTGGGTTCAGTGTTAAACTAAGATCTGCTTAAATCCTATATTTGTTCAATGACCCTCATGTTACAATACCTAGTTAATATCAACTTGGTGTATGAAATTGTTTAAATAATTAACAATTTACATTATTTTCCTATATGTGTGCCAGAATAAAAATGGGGTTTTGTAAAGTGCATTATAGTATGAACGCGTCACATTGAGCATTAGTATTTTGGTAAGTATCATGTGTGACTTATGTTTATATACATCAAATCGTGAACTTGCACCATCGACTGTTAATCCTTAGTTAACTAGTATGGAAATATTCCGAGAACTTCAATTAGAAACGAAAACCTGTACAGTATAACCCGACAGGTGAACTTTTATTTACAACCATAGCTCGACAGTATAATCTGACTGAGTTGTCCTGATCACAGATTTAACAACCAACAGTTGACATTTTGTAAACACCTTATTACTCAGAAGTATTGTGAGAACAGTAACTACCAATCCTTGTGCAGTATGCTCAAAGCCATCCCATAACTTGAAAGACCATTTAAGCAATGACTCTCCATTCTCACTTTACTTTGCAATCTGTTAATGTCGCTTTAAGCTGTAAATTTTTCAATTAATATTGTTAAGTTTTCATTATTTTTAGTTCTATAACAGTTGAAATAGTTTTATAGCAAGAAACTCTTCATGGGTGATCTGAAGGTTGTCAAATGGCTAACTTTCCAGCC
>MJUU01044195.1:382628-412739 GCA_002080025.1 Modiolus philippinarum | reverse complement strand
CATCTGTTGAATGGATTACTTTATTATAATCATTAAATGTAAGTTCATATTCAAGTCTATCACCAAGGCCGGATTGATAAAAAGTCATTTGTGTTTCTAATAGTTCAAAGTCAAGTGGAGTGCAAAATCTATTTTTGTATGCATCTGCTATGTCTTGGTCTTCCGCGTTTTCCGTTTGATCTCCTGCCCCAGTTCTATGTTTTAACATATTTGTAGTACCCATTCCCTGATATGCCATATTTTCACGTTCAGTTGTAGTTTTCCACAAATCAACATAACAATGATAAATATCACTATCTTCTATTGACATAACTTCATTACCACTTATTCTAATTGTTGTTTTTTTAACTATTGCTCTTCCAAGGTTTTGATATATTGTAGAGTGTGCATCTTTAGATTCAATTTCTAATTCAAAAGCTAACCTGGTTGTTCCGGGGACAATAACATCATTACTACTTTGATTAGGAAATCTTACTAATAACTGTTGATTTTTATCAATAGTTGAAGGATTATTAGTTATTACAACACTTTGACGAATACCTTTTGCAGCATAAGGTTCTCTTAATTTTCTGTAAGGATTTAATTTTTCTCCGTAAGCCGACATTTTTTAAGGGATAAAAATAGATTTTATAAAAATAATTCAATTACCGCTGATACTAGAGTATTGAGAGATCCAGAATTATCAATCTCATTAATAAAACTTATTCTATCTCCGGCCTCAACTTTTATAGGTTTTTTAAAGTTAACATATTCATAAAAATTTTTATCCGATTTTATTACATAACCAAATTTCTTATAACCATTAACACTTACTATGGCAGATACATAATCTTTGTTTGATTTAAAACTTGCTAAACTAAGACCTAATATTGAACCTGGATAGTTTATTACAAAATCACTACCACCAACACCAAAATTAAACAATTGACCACTCACCAATGGTCCATAACTTCCAGCAAATATATATATTATTTTTCTGTCTGTTATATTTTCAATTTTATCGTATAATAAATTATGATTAGTATTCAATACTTCAATCTCGTTCTTCATATTTTTTTATTTCCTGAATTTTGTTAAATAATAAATTATTATTAATTTCCATTACTTGAAGCTCGTTCTTCATTTTTAATATTTCCGATGCATCTACGTGTTTTTTTTTAACACCAAATATACTCATTTTTAATAAGTAAATTATTAGCGAAGCGGTACCCTTAGATAATTTCTAAGACACAATTAATTGGTAAATGATTAATTATCTTGTTATTATCCTCATCTCTAATTTCTAATTTAAATTCTGTTATATTACCATTTACTAAATATTTATAATCTGGATTTTCAAATTTTACCGTTATAACATCTCCGAACTCTTTATTTTCAACTAGAATAACGGCTAATAATGTACTCGGCTCACCATCAAGATAATTATGATAAGTGCTAACTTGTTCTAAATGTAAATATAATGATTTATAAATAGCAGAATCTACGGGTTTGTTTCCATAATGTGTTTCGAGTATTTCAAATATATTTTTATTTTGAAATCCCAACATATTTTTTAAACTTTTACTAATCTTAAATTCAAAAGGTGTGATTAAAGAAGCAATACCATTTGTTTCATTTACGGATAATTTAATATTTTCTTTTGAAAATTCGTCCGCTATTTGTTGAAAACTATACTAACCGTCTGTAATATTTATAGGCTGTTTCTCTCCAATTTTTTTTAAACGTTGTTTATTTAAAATATTATACCAACCTACGAAATATGTTATTTGTTTTAAACCAATACGTTTGTTACCATCTCTGTTATCAATATATTGTTGTAAGTTTATTGTTTTATTAATATTTGAAATAGTATGGTACATTTTTTAGCGTAAAAATGAAGAAAGAATTTAAATATAATCCTAATGCATCGTATAACCCCCATATTAAATATTCTGAAAAAGATATAATCCTTGTTAATCAATTAATATTTGTTAATCAAAAAGAAAATTTCGAAACAACTTTTCCCGATTTATTTCAAAAATATCAAAACCCACCATTACACACCAGCGAACCATGGAATACATGGATTCATTCTTCGTTTGATTGGTGGCAATGTCAATTAAACTTTGCAGTTTGGTGTGCTAGTACAGGATGTGGTGTTTCTTATGATGATCATATACAAAACACTTCAAATCTTACCAATTCAATGTATATGTTTCATTTATATTATTGTATTGCCAGAATCTTAAAAGAACTTAAATCACCTTTACCAACTGATTCTTCTTTCTGTTATTACAAAAATCCTTATGATAAAGCAGCATATCAAAAATTATGTAATGAATTTCAAATTTCTCTAATACAGATTGGAGACAAAAATTAGAAAAAGCTGGTCATGGTTTAGGAAGTTTTACCCAATACTATAAACCAAGTGCTGAATATAGAATGAATCATTCTCAGAATGGACCATTATTAAATATAAACGATTCAGTTAAGCATACAATAGATATAAATATGGCTTGGACAACATTTATTTTAGATAAATCAGAAGGTTTTAACAAAGTAGGTATTGAACGTATTAATGAAAGTATTAGAACGTTTGTGTGGGCTTTATTAGGAGCACAATCTCAAACACGTGCAGATATACTAACAATAGGTACAGGATTTGACGCTCAAAAACAATTCTTAACAAACGTTCAAGTTGCTATTAATAGTCCCATAGATTTACCCTCTCAGATTTCACATTATGAACGTGTTCTAAAGTACGCTCGGAGTAAAGTTAATTATGTCTATGGTATTGGGTTATATATGTCCCCAAGTGATATGAGATTACAAATACCAACAATTGTTGGTTATAATAACAAAATTGTAATAGCAACAAAAGATCAAAAACTAGGCTTAAATGATGATATAAATAATAAACACGTTGAACAAGTTTCTCATTCTTTATATAAATTAGATGGAACAAAAACAAAAAAATCTCTACCAGAACCTGTTCATGATATTCCGAAGCCTTCTGATAAATTTGTTCAGGATAAACCAAATATAGAACATGAAGAAAATAAACAAGCAATAATATTTGGAAGTTTTGTATTAGGTATTGTAGGACTAATCATTTATAAGATTTATTAATTTAATTTTATTTTTTTTAAATATTCCCTTGCAGCAGCATATAATAAACCAACAACTAAAACAAGTAAAGCCCATAAATTATTTGCAAACCAATTTACTACGACTTTTGTTGCATTTAACAACCAAGACACAATAGCACCGATAATTCCCGGTAATGCAGCTGCTAATTTTCCTGCGAGATTAACTAGTAATTTACCAAGATTTTTTAATTGTTTTTTATCCAATCTTGTACACCACCACTTTTTGGAGGAATTGGTTGAGGAGAAAGTGTAGTTCCACCAGTAAATGGTTCTATCATAACACCAATAATCATTCCCAAAGCAGTTAAAATACTAGCTATTGTTATTCCTTGTTCTCTAAATAATGTTCTAATTCTTTCACCTAATTTAGTGTCTTCATTTAATATTTTACGTATTGTGTCTTTGATTCTATTTACCTGATTACGTAGTTTATCTCTATTAATATTAATTACCTCTAACATTCCACTTCTCTCAATTTCCAAATCTATTATTCGATTACTTATTTTTTTTATTTGATATTCATCTTTGTTTTCTTTAGTTTTTCTAATTTTTCTTTTTCTTTTGCTATTTCTTTATTTATTTCATTCAGTTTTGCTAATTCATTTGCAATTTCTTCTTTATTTGTTGTCATTGCTTTCATTACACCATCCATTTCCCTCATTTTCATATTTGTTTGGGTTTCTTTATCAAATAATGTTAATATTTCTTTTACAGATGTTGTCGAATTACTTGCTGTTTCTAATAGTTCTTCTGCCTCTTGTTGGGAAGTTACATTTTTTGAAGGAATATTTTCTTGGTTTAGTTTTTCTAATCTATTTTCAACATTATTTATATGTTGATTAGTTATATTATAATGGTCAACACCTAAAACATTTCTAATGAAATTAACACCGTAATAATTTTTAAGAGTGCTAAATTTATAAAATTCTAATACTCCTGTTTGGTAATGTGTTAATGGAATTTCTTTACCATAACCATCTCTTACATATAACATAGGTCTTCTCTTATCATCTACCCATAAAAAGAAATCTTTATGATTTTTGTTTAAATATAATTCTTTATTTACGCTGTAAATTTTTTTTACCATTTTTTTATCATTTTACTTATGTGTTTTGTTTTATCTTCTGATGATAAATATTTTAATTGTTCGTGATTTTCATTTATATCCTGGCGAAACTCTTTCATATCATTTTGAAAAGAAGTTTCTTCTTCATTATCATTATCATACTCATCCTGTCTAACTAAATCCTTCATTTCAATTTCTCCTCCTTCAGCCATTTTTTAATTAAAAATTTTTATTCATATTTTGGTGGAGGGTCATTTACTATAGTAATTTTATTGAAAAAAATTAGAAATTTTCCATTTTTTTTTTTAATTTCATTTCTTACTCTTGCTTCTGTTTCTTCTATTAATTTCTTTCTTTCACTGTCATTCATTCTTGTTTGTGTTTGTTTTGTACTTATAACGTGCGATTTGTCTCCTGTAGCCACTATTAGATTTTATCTAATAGTGGGTAAATTTTATCTGCACTGAAAAGACATAAGTTGTCGAAATGTGCATATGCAGAAAATAAATTCACAGTAACTTTGATATTTAGTTATTTATTTCTTTCGGGTGATCATTGTCACGTCCCAATTCATGCAATATCTTCAGGTTTTACGCTTTCAAATAATGTTATTTTTTGCAGAAGGATATTCTTCCATTTTATGCATATCTCATCTACACTTTGTCACTCTGTCAAAATGCACACCAGACATTTTTATTTAATTTCAATAGTTCATTTTTTTTAATCCAAAGAAAAAAACATTCTTATACAACAGATACCAACCCAGTAGTCAGTACTTCGGTGCTGACCTGAAAACCGATTGCATTGAAACTTGCAATATCTAAATTTTACAAAAGTTTGTTTAAAACTAAGGCGTATCTCCCTCATGCAAAGCTCTGTCCTTAGCTGAATTTTGGCTTTTCTATTTAGATCCTTTTGGTCATTGGTTCTCTATCAGCTTTAACATGTTTTTGGGTCAATGGACATCCAAATGTTTTGGTTTTATCTGCACTGATGAGACATAAGTTGTCGAAATGCGCATATGCAGAAAATGGTTTAACAGTAACTTCGGTATTTTGTTATTTTTATTACCACTGGGCCGATCGCTCTGCTGGTGGACTGTTAGTCCCCGAGGGTATTCACCAACCTAGTAGTCAGTCCTTCGGTGCTTACCCGAAAACCGATTGTATTGAAACTTGCAATATCTAAATTTTACAAAATTTTGTTTAAAACTAAGGAGTATTTCCCTCATGCAAAGCTCTGTCCTTAGCTGAATTATGGCTTTTCTATTTAGATCCTTTTGGTCATTGGTTCTCTATCAGCTTTAACATGTTTTTCAGTCAATGGACTTCCAAATGTTTTGGATTTATCTACACTGATGAGACATAAGTTGTCGAAATGCGCATATGCATAAAATGATTTAACAGTAACTTCGGTATTTTGTTATTTATAATAAAGAAAACCTTTTTCCCGTCAAAAGAGGATATCATTTATCTAACAAATATGGACTTCTTTTGCTTAATTTAATCTATATACATATTTTTTTTTAATTTAACGGATTGTAATTGAATTATATTCTATCATAAATTATGTTCCAGTGATGAAGTAGGAACACGAAAATTACAGCTTTAAAGTGCACCAACCAAGGAACATTATGTTCAAATAAGGTTAAAATAAACAAATAAAGGGATATGGAGTAAATGTACATGGGACAAAGTCTCTATAAATACGTGATAAGATTAAGCAAATGGAACAACGCTTTGATTGTTGTTCCTCATCTTGAAGTAAAATGTTTCATCGGCTCCACATGAGAAGATCTATAAATGCAATTTCAAAGGAAATAATATTTAAATGTTTACCTATTTTATCCACTGGCGGATATCTTTGATGAGGATTGAAAATATCACAAAACTTTCAGAGACCACCCAGGAATAATTTTGGTCATATTTGGAAAAAATTGTTCAAGTGGTTCCAGAACAGAAAATCTTTGAATGCATTTCCCGTACAATCGTATGTTTAGCTTTGTTCTCTGCTAGTGGCCAATGTGGATAAGGTAGGAACATGAAAACGTGAAAAAAACAACTAAAAAGTATAATAACAAAAACAAAATTAGTGTTACGAGATGGTTATATAATGCAAAAATACAACAGTCAGTAAAGTGGTCAACCACCTGCATTGGGCAAAGTCAAAATAAAAACAAAAATAAGTAAACATCTTAATTTAAAAGATAAAAAAGGGGTAAAAACCCCAATATTGCGACATATAAAGTCATGCTCTAAGGGAAAGTAAAAACAAAAACCACTTGTAAACATGCTAGAAGAAATGGAGAAACATAGATGGGATATGTGTGAAGCAAGTCGAGAAATTTGATAATTCTACCTAATCTTGAACACATTCACAAAAAGGTGATTAAAATGTTGGAGTTGTGAAGCAATAATGGGTAGGGGCAGGAAGGGACAGGAAATTAAGTGGAAAGTGAGTGGGGAGGACAAGAATTTAAATGACAAAATGTGAAATATGGACCAAAAATGAAGAAATTGATTATATAAACAAACATGAAAATAAAGTGATGTGATAAACTGATGTAAAACTATACATTACTGGTACGAAAGCTCCTTGATGTTCAAACCTCGAGGTCTGAAAGTTCCAAGAAGATGGATAGCTCTCAGTTCAAGTTCCTGTCTATGTTTCATGGTTCCGTTGGTTTTCATAAGAACAGTCACCCGAATATCCGAGATGCTGTGATTAGGGAGTCGGAAATGGTTACCGGCTTGGCAATCACTGTTGTTTCTAACGGAGCGCAGATGCTCCGCAAAACGGTCACCCAGTCGGCCACACGTTTCGCCAACATATTAGTTTTCTACAGCAAATGCACCGAATCTCATAGATTACATTCTCGGTAATGCAGGCGAATCTGTTTTTGATGGTGAAATTGACCCATTGATACCCATTGTTATCTCGGCTACAATTCTTGTCATCCCTTGTCCTGCAAAAATGCCACCCCGAAGTCTCAATTTCTGAGACTTCGTCGCCTCTGCAGTGATGATACTGATTGCAGGGTCAAGTGCGAGAAAATGTACCCGTTCTTCTTTAGAAGACAGTACCAAAAACCCGTTCTTGACAGGGCTATGGACTCAGTATCTAAACAAAGCAGGACTACTACACTGAGGCCTAAAGTCAACAAGACAAATGATGATCCTGTTCCTCTGGTGCTTGACTACCATCTCTAAAATGTTGACATCCGGGACATCCTCTTGACGAATTTTAAGTCCATTGTCCTTGCAGACACAGAAATGGCTGAGATCTTTGAATCCACACCTATTTCAGCATTTCGGAAAGGTAAATGTATGAGGCAACATTTAGTCGTCACAAGAGATATATCTATAAAGCTGACTACAGGGGAACGAGGAAGTGCAATAGGCTCAGATGTAATACTTTACATTGGAAACTACTGAAGTACGGGCCTAATAACGTGTTCACCATCCAAAACGGATTCACCTGCATTACCCAGAATGTAATCTATGCGATGCAGTGCATTTGCTGTGGAATACTATATGCTGGCGAAACGTGTCGCCGACTGGGTGACCGTTTTGCGGAACATCTGCTCTCTGTTAGAAACAACAGTGACTGCCCAGTAGGTAACCATTTCCGACTCGCTAATCACAGCATCTTGGATATGCGGGTGACTGTTCTTATGAAAACCGACGAAACCATGAAACAGACAGGAACTTGAACGGAGAGCTGTCCATCTTCTTGGAACTTTCAGATCTCGAGGTTTGAACATCAAGGAGCTTTCGAAACAGTAATGTATAGTTTTACATCAGTTTTTCACATCACTTTATTTTAATGTTTGTTTTTATTATCAATTTCTTCATTCTGGTCTATTTTTCCACATTTTGTCATTAAAATTCTTGTCCTCCCCACTCACTTTCCACTTAATGTCCCGTCCTTTCCTGTCCCTACCCATTATTGTTTCACGACCCCAACATTTAAATCACCTTTCTATGAATGTGTTCAAGGCTAGAATTATCAAATTTATCGGCTCGCTGCACACCCATCCCATCTAGGTCTTTAGTTTCTCCATTTCTTATAGCGTGTTTACATGTGTTTTTTATTTTTACTTTCCCCGAAGGGAGGACATTTTATGTCGAAATATGGGGCTTTTTTACCTCTATTTATCTTTTAAATTCAGAAGTTTTCTTATTTTTGTTTTTATTTTGACTTTTCCCAATTCAGGTGATTAACCACTCTACTGACTGTTGTATTTTAAAAACTATAAAGATCAAATTTGTTAAAAATTTTTCAAGCAGTTCAAGATGGGAAGATATTTGAAGGCATTTGCCAATGGGTCCAATGTTAAAGTAGTTTCCTAGCTGGCGGACAACTTGGATGAGGTATCAACATAAAATCATAAGCGTTAAATTGGACAACCCAAGGAATAATATGTTAAAATACAAAAATACCGAAGTTGCAGAAAAAACAGTAAATTTCGTTATGCTGTACACGTGTTTCAAGGAGTAACCTATCATCAGCAGCATTAAAATCAAATAAAATTTTATCAAAGTTGTTTATGCGGTTTCAGCGGAGAAGATCTTTGATTCCCAGATGGCTACCATCTTCAACAAGATCATATACAGAAATTGTAGTGCTTCATCCTTGATAAACTTAACTTTTTTAATTCAAATTTAATGCAAAATTAAAACATATCAAAATAGTACAAATTCCATCAGAAAATTTCAAAAAGTCCTATGAATCTACAGATTTACTTCAAATTTCAGAATATGTAGATCCTGCTACATGTATGCTCATCATTTATGTAATTTACACTTAATCTCTGTCATCTGTCATTATCAATTTACAACTGACGGAAACTACTAACCGAATAATTCAGTCGTTATATTCCATTCACTACGATTGCTACATTAACGCCTGAATGCATACACGATAAAAACGCGTCAATCGGATGGGCTTACCGCTATGAATAACAACTAACAAAATACCGAAGTTACTGTTAATTTATTTTCTGCATATGCGCATTTCGACAACTTATGTCTCATTGTAGGAATAAAATCGCGGTTTGAAAGACCGATGATAATTAGTTGCTTTAAATTAATTAGATAAATCAAGTGAACTATAAATTGATCAAAAGATATGACACTGGACAGAAAATGTATTTACAAAGGAAAAGATAAAAAAGAGTTTTCGTTTTCACATGTACATGTAGCTAGGACGTGTAACAATATCTAATTATCAAGTTATTTGTCATCATGTCTACCATTAACAAATCTTTCAAATAATACATTACTTCTTTAATTGAATTAACAATTAATCAAAGTATGTTTGAAGAGGTCATCATAGAGACAGATAACCGACTTAAAAGGGTAAATAAAAGATCATATGTATTACACTTTTTTGATAAAATATTTTTTATTGCAGTTTTCAAGTATATTTTCAAAGAAACTATTTCGTGAAAATATTTCGATCATTAATTTTTTTATCTATTATAATCAATGATTTAGAACCACATTTTTGTTCTTAACTGTGTGAATGAACAATGTTTAGCGATTTTAATACCGAATACACATTTAAATTGGACTTAACGTTGAAAAGGAAAATTCATTTGACTTTCATAAAACGCTTTATTATCTGCTCTTAATGTTCTTTCCCAATTTAAAATATAAAATAGCTTATATTCCGTAATTTTGCAATATGAACAGTTTTACGCCCTCTCAAGATTTCATTTCGAGTTTCATAATGAATACACAACATAAATTGTCGAACATAGTGAAAACAACATTATTATCTTTAATTTCAAAATCTGAACTCGATAATCTGTCTAAAATATTTAATAAAAATTTTCAATAAGGTCGCTTTGTTGTTTTAATCATCATAGATAATTAACAACGATGTAGAGTAAACAAATTGTTTACTTTTTTAATTAAAATACGCCGGAAGTACGTGTTCAAATTGATGCTGTTTTCTGATTGGATGGTCTGGTTCAGACCGCAACGACGCGTTTTTATTATTGGCCGTCTTCAAGCCCTCCGAGCGGAGAGAATCGGAGACGGAAAGGGCTTGAATTATTTCAGTTAGGAAACTACATGTTTTTTTTAATACGGAAAAGGGGCAATACATCCAAGATGGGTCATTGGAGTTTTTTCCAAAATTGCGAGTAGGTATAAATCATCTTGCTTATCATTTCTACTCTATGTCAGATTATTGATATCTGAAATGGCTTTTTAGTTATTTACAAGAAACAGCCATCTACCCATGTTCTATTTTTAGAATCGGTAGCCATGTAATACGGTCTTTAGATTAATAAATCATAAAGTTGAGAGTAGATATCTTTGTGATAATTCCAGACAAGGTAACGACACCGACGACTGATTGCAAAAGCTCACATGACCCTTAAGGTGAGATTGAGATGAAGAACAACAATAGACACGTTGTGTCATCGCTTGCTTTATATGTGTTTAGGGGCCTGGCTGGCCGAGTGGTTAAGGTAGTTATTTTACCTACACAATGGCTGAAGGCTATCACCTCTATGTTTTGAGTTTGAGCCGCACTTTGTAAACTACAAAAAGGTGCATTGGCACCTGTAAGTGGTAAGGTAATCAGCAACCTGCTAAAAGTTGTTGATATTCCTGATTCATTCACAACATTAACTGACTCATAAAGCTGAAATATTAACAAAGATGGCTTTAAACCCATACAAACAAACAAACAAACCATGTTTATATAGACTTAGTCTAATGTGTCTTTACTACATATCCTTTCATTGTTTATTATAGGATTAAACACCGTTTTAAAGGAATTTATTGGAGTATAAACGGGACTTATTCACTCACAAACAAATAAAAGTCCGAAGGACTTATATGATATGTTTGTGAGTGGCTTGGTCCCGTTTATGCTCCAATAAATTCCTTTCAAACGGTGTTTAATCCTTATAATTCTTTTACTTTGATGATAAGTAATTAAATTCTAATTTTTATGATGCCAATCACACGTTTTTATTCAAAGTGATTGTCTTGGCGTATGGATTTAGAAAGGTGAACTGAAATGTAGTTCGGTCAACGTCGTCTATCAAAAAATAAATGACTTTAGAAATTGCTACCGGAAGTAAGTTCAACCAATCATATCAGCGTATTTCCTAATATGCAAATCATATAAGAATTATACAACTATCAATACAATTATCAATATGTTTCATCATAATATCAACACCAGTCATTCAGCCCGGCCATGGAAATAATTTACATTCAATACATCTCCTAGCGACGGATTAAAAGGCTAGGTTACCTAGATTGTGATCTTTCATATTGAAATTTAATATTAACTTACAATCAGAGACATCGTCAGCTTTTCCATTATTTCTCTTTTTCAACTGAAGGAAAATGAGAATAACATTTTATCATGATAATAAAAATAAAACAGATGTGCATTATACATTAGGAAGATAACAAACAAAATTAATTAAATTTGAAATATAAAGTATCAACAATGACGTATGTACACTACTAATTTACAAAGAAAACTAACTAAAACTAGAAAAGCAAACCTCACTAAAATACATACCCCCGCTCCCCCATTTGATTCAAGATATAAAAAAAACACCAGAAGAATAAAAATAATCCCATCATAACAAATTTTTAAATACATGGTATACAATGGCAATATGTACTGAACATTATGTGAAAGTTTCATTGAATTCCACTGAGTGGTCTAAGAGTAGTTGTCGCCACAAAGTGTGTACCCCTAATGCGGACGGACGAACGAACGGACAGACGAACGAACGGACAGACGTACGGACGGACGGACGAACAAACGTACGAACGAATAGACACCATCATCACTATATACCACCCGCTAAAGCGGGGGTATAATAAGCGCACTCATGAATTGCACAATATAACTATTCAAACACATAAATTTGCCTATATGTAACTATCATCATGGCATGGTTGTTGGTCATTTCAATGGTGCTTATGAAATCTATTCTTCGTTTGGGTTTTCTTATTTTGATGAACAATATGTGTTTCTTTCTTTTTTTTGCAAGGTAAGTCCCTATTAGTATTTCATCACCATTTCGGATGGAAATGATGGTTTTAAAATACATTGAAATTATTCTTCTGGTCAGATTTCGATAAATTTTTGATAAAACTTTATGAAACAGTACCAACACTTAAGCATCAAGTCTTATTTAACTTGCAGAGACCAGAATGTAACATTTCAAGTCGTAATTTCCAAAAATACTTTCATCATCTTTAAATTTTTTTTGTCTCGTTTGTGACGGAAGTTTCTGAAAGCGAGACAAAAGTACTACTAGTACTTCCCGGCATCGGCGTACTTTTTCTAAAAATCTTAATAACTTTTAAAGGTTAATAAAAATATCACCTACAAAAAATACAAAAATCATATCATGATTCCTGGACTTGTTATGACATGATTTAGACACTAAATCTTTTGCTAGAAAATACTTTGTTCGTTTTAGCAACACCGTTTGACAACAGGTCATTGGAATCCCAATGGGTACACACTGTGCACCTCTCATTACAGATATTTTTCTCTTCTGTTACTAGCGAGACTTTCTGAAAAAACTACAACATCGAACCATACAAAGCAGTGATCATTTTTTTCTGTTTTCAATGATAACAGCAGGTATAGTGACAATCAAAAGTTTTTAGGTTTTGTCGACTTCATTTACCCACAAGAACTGAAACTTTATAAAGCAAAAAATGATTCTAAATACTGCCCATTTCTCGATCTTACTATCATCGTTGACTCCGGTAAAATGAAAACCAAAATTTATGATTAAATGGATGATTTTGATTTCACTATTACTAATTTCCCTTTTCTTGACGGCGACGTTCCTGTAGCTCCGTCATACCGGGTGTACATGTCTCAAATATATATAAAGTACGATTCGCACGCGTCTGTTCTACTCTTGACAACTATAATGAACCTAACCTTACTATCACATCCAAACTTTTACAACAAGGTTACAGATTTCATAAATTGTTAAACACATTTAAGAAGTTTCATAGAAGTTATGAACATTTGATATCTAAATATGGTGTTACTCGCACACAGCGTATTACTATGGGCATTTCTCACACTCGTTTTTACAGAAATGTTGTTAAAAATGTCAAAAACTGATAATAAAATCCAGAAAAACTGGGACGTAACTTACATTCTTTACGCAATAGGGGATATTAACAGGATGTTCTTCATGATTCCGTTAAATTGGCTTGAGGAGCCAATGACCTGAAGATTTTACAGGTATACTGGCCTCTCACTAATACTGACGATGTCTACTGAAATCCATGATGATTCTTTTCCAAACCCTTCAGGAAGTTTTGAATTTGATTTTTCTTCTGTAGTGCGACAGTGTTTTACCACTAGACTAGGCTCCTTGAGCTAGCCGGCAGTTTAGCGCCGAGCACTCCTTGACCCATCGTTCTAAATTATGTTTTGTCTTATCCTTTCCTTCTCAAGATTGTGGTCTTGGAGGTAGTGGTCTACCTGTATTGGATTTTATTTGCATGTTTATCATACTATAGAAAATCGGGATAGAGAACGAGGATGTTTATGTACCCATAAACCGCTTTAACCCTAACGCTAGCTCTTGCTACTGCCGGTACCAAGTTGGATTATTCCGAGTTCCTATCGTTGTCTACGTTTGTCTTTTGTCTTTTTGTTGTTTTACTAGTGTAGTTCCCTAGTAGATTGTGGCATGTGGTTGTAATATTCGGCCATTGTAAGTGTTTACTGCTATCTTTACTATATAAACACATGTAGATAATATCTTTTTTCCGTGGGTAGCTGATGGTTAAAACTTTCCAGTATTGTTTGTTTCAGATGATCTTGACATTTGCTTCATGGTTCAATGACTTCATAAAAATTACGATATCTTTTCAAATTCTAGTCCTTTCCTCAGGATTTGTAGTGCATAGATGTATTATAGTAATGTAATGTCTCGCTCTAGGTACATGCCAGGGTGTAACTTGTCAATGGACCTCGACCTAAATTGCACATGTATAGAGACATCATATCTAGGGTATAACTACACCTAAATGGGAACCTGTCACGTAACCTTGACCTAGATTTCATGGTTCAGTGACTTTTAAAATTTTTTAAATTCATGTAAATATTTTCGCAAATGTACGTATACTCACAAAATTTGGTATATTGTTACTTTTACGTGTATGGATATCAGCCTGGTGCTTGCAAGTTACCTTGACCTCCAATTTGTGGATCACTTATTTAATTGTTAACATTAATGTCCTTTGCCCAGCAATTGTAACACCTAGACTGGCCGTAAGTAATATGTTCATCGTAACATCTAAGTGGGTTCACATCAGTCTAATAACTGTCAATTAACCTTGACCTATATTTCATAGATCAGTTAGTTTGCTATTTATTTTTACATTCAAGTTCACATCAAATTACTGTTTAGACCCGAAAATTAAACCTGCCCCGTATCCGACTCTTTATTTTGCTAATGCTCGATTGAATTGCAAAGCGCAACAGTGTCTATCTACCATAAATACTTCGAAAAATCGATGGGGTTAAAAAACAAGAGGCTCTCAAGAGCCTGTATCGCTCACCTGGACCATGGCTGCCATAGATAAAAGGCATTTCCAATAGGAAAAACGAAAAATAACATTTAGCAGAATACTTTTTTCTAAAATTACAGTATTCCTGTTTGGTTTCCATCGCAACCGAAAGATCCACCATCCATTACAACCCATAACAGAACACCATTCAAAAAAATTTGGGCAGGGGTTCCACTATAATAAAGGTAATACATAGTGCTGAAATTAAAACATGCAGACCACTTTTCAAATAAAAATTCAAAAATTTGGGCAGAGGTTCCCCTTAAAATCAATAGGGCCAATGTAAAAACTATGTTCCTGATGGGGGCCATCTTGGATTAGATACGGACCTACCAGATACATTTTTTGGATGGGACCACCTAAGGACCATTGTGGCTTAGATTGGTTCTAATTGGACTGGTAGTTTCTGAGAAGATCTTTGAATGTCTTTTCCATAGGGTCCAATGTTAAAACTATGTTCCCGCTGGCGGCCATCTTAGATGAGGTACAGACCTGCCGGATACCTTTTTTGGAAGGAACCATCTAAGGACCATTGTGACTAAGTTTGGTTATAATTGGACTGGTAGTTTCTGAGAAGATCTTTAAATGTCTTTTCCATAGGGTCCAATGTTAAAACTATGTTCCCTGCTGGTGGCCATCTTGGATTAGGTACGGACCTGTCGGATACCTTTTTTAGAAGGGACCATCTAAGGACCATTGTGTCTTAGTTTGGTTATAATTGGACAGGTAGATTTTGAGAAGAAGATCTTTGAATGTCTTTTCCATAGGGTCCAATGTTGAAACTATGTTCCCCGCTGGCGGCCATCTTGGATGAGGTACGGACCTGTCGGATACCTTTTTTAAATGGGACCATCTAAGGACCATTGTGACTAAGTTTGGTTATAATTGAACAGGTAGTTTTTAAGGAGAAGATCTTTGAATGTCATTTCCATAGAGTCCAATGTTAAAACTATGTTCCCCGCTGGCGGCCATCTTGGATTAGGTACGGACCTGTTGGATACCTTTTTTGGAAGGGACCATCTAAGGACCATTGTGACTATGTTTGGTTATAATTGGACTGGTAGTTTCTGAGAAGAAGATCTTTGAATATGTTTACCCATAGGGTCCAATGTTAAAACTATGTTCCCCGCTGGCGGCCATCTTGGATTTGGTACGGGCCTGCCGGATACCTTTTTTGAAAGGGACCATCTAAAGACCATTGTGACTAAGTTTGGTTATAATTGGATTGGTAGTTTCTGAGAAGAAGATCTTTGAATGTCTTTTCCATAGGGTCCAATGTTAAAACTATGTTCCCCGCTGGCGGCCATCTTGGATTAGGTACGGACCTGCCGGATACGTTTTTGGAAGTGACCATCTAAGGACCATTGTGACTAAGTTTGGTTATAATTGGACTGGTAGTTTCTGAGAAGATCTTTGAATATGTTTACCCATAGGGTCCAATGTTAAAACTGTGTTCCCCGTTGGCGGCCAACTTGGATGAGGTACGGACCTGCCGGATACCTTTTTTAAAGGGGCCACCATAGGACTATTGTGACCAAATTTGGTTCCGATTGGTCCAGTGGTTTCAGAGGAGAAGATCTTTGAATGAAAAGTTTACGCCGGAAGGACGGATGACGGACTACGGACGCCGGACGCCAAGTGATGGCAAAAGCTCACCCTCGCATAGCCAGGTGAGCTAAAAAGGAAAATTGACGTTGTTCTTGAATTTAAAAAATTCATGAATTGATAATTCTGTTTTTATGTTTGTGAAGTCAAAGGTGAAATCGATGAAACAACTGTTCCTTTCAATAAAGAAGTTATCGACATATATATAATAATCGTCTAAGGGCCCAACAAACCTAAAAAAAACTTACTGAAAACTCTTGAGAAGCATTTAATGAGCATATATGAGTCCTTAAAATCAATTATATATTCATGTAAAGTAAGGTGCAAACAAAGGGCCTGTAGTGAGAAATAATCAACGAATACAACGTCTGCGGAACTGGGATGCTTATGCAAGATTGACATGCAAAGATAAAAATCGCAAACTTCCCTGTTTGGAATGAACAATAATGTAAATTCAGATACTGCATATAGCTATTTCTGCGACTAATGCCTCGTCAATGCAGTTCGTATCCGTTGATCAATTCTCACTACTGGCCCTCTGTTTGCCCCTTACTTTAGACAAATATATTTGAAGATTTTAATATGTCTTTTGGGAGTTTTTGGACAAAATGTATCGCAAGTAAATATATATACAGAAAAAACTCTAGATGTAAGGTGGCTTTTGGTTTTTAATATAAACTAGGGGCTCACATGAGCCTGTATCGCTCACCTGTTGACTGATTTTATTCATTTTCCTTTAATTAAATCGGACCACTAAAGGGCAATAACTCCTTTATGGGTATTTAAATTTCTCCAAATTTGCCATATGCGTATGTCTTGATATGGTGAACATAACTGCAATTTAAACTTAGCTTCTACCTCATTCTGTTTTGAAATACAGGACGAAATGTATTAAATCGCGAAAAATTTGACCACTAATGGGCACTAAGTCCTGCAAATTTATTAATATTTTCTTCTAAATATGCATGCGCTTAGATCTTGATATGCTGAACATTTTTGCAATTTAGAATTGGCCTCTACCTCAAACCGTTTAAGAAATACAAGACAAAATATATAAAATCACGAAAAATTTGAGCAATAAAGGGCAATAGCTTCTATATGGGTACAAAAACTGCTTGTAACTAGATCTTGCTATGCTGAACATTTTTGCAATTTTTAACTTAGCCTTTATCTCAAATTGTTTTTGAAATACCAGACGAAATATATAAAATCAAAAATTTGAAAATTAAAGGGCACTTACTCCTATAGGGATATTTAGATCTTCTTCAAAATATTCAAGTGGGTAGATCTTGATATGCTGAACATTTTGCATTTAAACTTGGACTTTATCTGTAACTGTTTTTGAAATACAAGACGAAATATATAAAAATTTGAACATCAATTGGAAATAACTCCCACATCGGTTTTAAGATACTTCTTCAAAATGAAAATGTGGGTACATCTTGACATGCTGAACATTTTTACAATTTTAACTTAGCCTCTATCTCAAACTGTTTTTGAAATACAAGACGAAAATAAAAAATCACGAAAACTTTTATCAATAAAGGGCAATTACTCCTATATGGGTATTTGGATTTTCTTCAAAATATGCATGTGTGTAGATCTTAATATGCTGAACATTTTTACAATTTAAACTTGGCCTCTATCTCAAACTTTTTTTGAAATATAAGACGAAACATATAAAATCACCAAAAATTTGACCAATAAAGGGCAATAACTCCTATATGGGTATGTAGATTTTCTCTATGGGGGTAAATCCTGAAAAGCTGAACATTTTTACAATACAGATTTAACCTTTATCCATTGTAATTTTTTAAATTAAAAAAACATCAAAATTTTGAAAAATTTGGGGAAAAGGAAAATAACTCAAAATTGGGTCATCAGCTTTTCTTCAAAATTTCACGGTGGTTAGATCTAGTCATGCTGATCATTTTTCCCCCATGTAAGATTTTTTTATCTGCTACGGTTTTTGAGTCATTTGTCAAAAACAGCAATTAACCCCTATATTTCATTTTTGGTACCAACGACCATTTTGTTTCATCTACGGACATAAAAATCACAAACTTCAAAGTGCATACCCTGGTGATGGTTCAGGCCAAGTATGGTTATTATTGGCCTGGTAATTTCAGATGAGAAGATCTTTGAAAAAAGTAAGCACCGACGACGCTGCAGGACGCCGACGATGACTGACACCATCTAATGGCAATGGCTCGCCTGGCCCTTTTGGTCGAATGAGCTAAAAATTGCAGAGTTTCGCAATGTCCATTTGGGCAGAAAAATGGCAAGAAAAGATAAGAAATCATTTTCAGATATTTTCAACATTATAAAAGAATTCTTCTTCTTTGGTTTTTCTGTGTGTTATTTTTAGTTTTGTCTTCATTGGTTATGTTTTACATACCGATTCGTTCTTGGGATTAAGTACCAGATGGTACCTTCAGTTTCTTTCATATTCATACTATTTATGCTTTAGTATTTGGCGTTCTTCTTCCCAATATCTTACTTTGTTTTGTATTTCCTTTTTTGTTGTCTTTTTGTTCAATTTGAGTCCGGATTTTTTGGTTCTACATTTCTATGGGAGTTCACACTGTCAGTGCTTTAATTATTTGTGTTGTCTTGTTAACTTTTAGTTTTGTCTTCGTAAGTGATGTTTGTGGTACCGATTTGTCCTTGTCCATGTTTTAATACTAAAATGATTACAAAAGCTTATCAAAATTTCACCTTGGTACTGTTTGAGGGTTATATAAGTTACACGTACCATGGTTCTCAATTGGTTTTGTCTCAAGGTTAGAAAATGACAATAACCAATCAGTTATCTTACAGATCTTTCACAACATATGCCTCACTGACACTGACCGTGTGACGGGTGCTGTATACAGAGCAGGGCATGCTTACCCTTCCGGAGCACCTGATGTCACTCTGTTTTTTGAGAGTTCACACTGTTAGTGCTTTAGTTTTTTGTGTTGTATATGTAATGTTCGTGTGTTTTGTGGGCATGTGGTGTCTTTGGTCTTCCGTCTTCTGGTGTTCTTGCTTTTGCCTTGTCTCTGGACTTTGATTCGTGTAATCTTGTGCTTTGTTCCTTTGGTATTCTACTGCTGTTGTTTTTTCCCCCTTCAATGCCTTTTTGCGTCAGTATTCGTGTTTATCTTCACTCTGGACTTTCTAATCGAGTGCGGCTCAACGATGGTAATGGCAAATAAAAATGTCACTAAATTTAACCCAATACAATTATGTATTATTATCATATTACAAACATTCTATGTTATTTACCTTCTTAAAAATAGTCCATGTATTTGTACTTTCAGTAGCTTTAGTTAACTCGTACATCTCCCTGCGTTTCTTCATTCGTGAAGCTCTCTTTTTCAAAGATTTTTTTACCTACATTAAAAATGTAAAAAATAGCCCTACACTTTACAAATTACACTGCATTTAATGAAAGATATTCTAATTGAAAGACTTTATCTGTAATTTTAGTTTACAAAGAGCAGTAGGTTTGAAAATGGACTGTAAGAATTTATAAGCTTGCTAAAGATATATAATTACAAAAAAAAAGATATTAAAAACTTATTTGATTTGAACTGATTTTTGTCAACTTTTGCTCTACCGTCATTACTGGAAACTGTGTTAAGTGGTGTTCAAGTCTCTTTGGTTTGAACATAACTATCAGACTTTAAACGATTTATTCTCTTGAAAAACACAGAATATTTTTCATTTTCCTGAAGTATTATATTATTCTTGTATGATATCCTGAATACAAAGGAGGTAAACATATTGGCAGAATATAAATGGGATCATGTAATGGAACATAACATGTTTAACTGGAAAAAAGTGCATCTGCACTGTACTAAATATATAAATAATACTAAACTCAATTGGTTGTACATGTAGTATAGAATAGCACACCATATATTAGACACAAACATTTATTATTCAAGATTAAAGTAAAACACTCTGATGTTTGTACATTATGCAATGAAGAGCCACAGACTATTCAACATTTATTTTGGGGTTGTCATAAGATATCAGAATTGTGGGTTGAATTGAATCGTTGGATTTATGAGATGACAAATACAGAAATTCCTTTGAATATGGAAATAGTTTTGTTTGGTACATTATCTGGGAATGGTTTGATATTTGTTAAAAAAAACTTCTACTTACAAAATTCTATATTCCTACAGTAAAGTCAAGTGAGGGCAGGGTAAACTTAAATGCGCTGAAAAACTTTTTTTAAAAGAAAGTCTAACTTAAGAGAAATATGTGTCTTTCGGACACTTTAACCCTAATGATTATTTTAAATACTGGAACCCCTGGAGCCAAATCCTAGATCCATAAATATTTAATATTTAACTTTAAGTGCCTGTCCATATTGGATTCTCTAATTGATATCATGGTTTAAAAACATGTCTTTCTTATCCTATCCCATTTCTTGTATTGTGATTGCCTTGTTTGTAGATGTATTATGTCATTGTATTTCTTATCCTTGTCTTTGTAAATATGAAGTTATTCATTAAAAAAGTATTACATCATTCTCTTAGTTGTCATGTAAGAGAGTTCAATGACCAATTGCAAAGAATATATTAAACATGTGTGAATCTGACAGATTCAGAACATAACACGAACGCGTTTATTGCATTATTTGAGTGAAGGTAAAAACAAATTATATCAACTTTTTTTTTGGATATTTTAGGGATATAATGACTGCCAATATTTTGAGGATAATATAATAAAGTAGACGAGAACTGCAAACTAGACATTAGTACAGAAAAAAGAAGGGAAACGGGGAATGTGTCAAAAAGACAACGACCCAAAGGGGAGTAATAACAACTCAAAGTATGTATGTTTGTTCCTTTAAGGTTCTGCGCAAGCGACGTGAATATAATTTTTGCTTTTAACTCTTGACAGCAATGACTGGAGCTTAAGACTCTACCGATGTACCTGATTTCACCCTTGGTTTTTTATTGTGCCGTGCTAATGTTTGTCCTTGTTTCTTTGTTTTTCCGATGTTGCAATTGTCCTTACCGGTTTAAGGGCATATCCAACAGTTTCTTCTTATATTGTCATTTTTACAATTTTTAGATATATCATGAAACAAGTACCGAGGATTCCAAACATGACAAGAAAATAATGGGTGACCGATCTTGTTTCCATGGGAATCGAGGTTAAAAATTGGTTATTTTTGCGTTTTTAAAAGAAAAATCAAGTTATAGTTTGAAAATTAATGGATAAAATAATTTCAATCGATTCGATATCAAAGTGACAGAAGAACAACGTCAAGGTTTTAAAGACTTATAGAAAAAAATAATTATATATGAGAAAGTATGTTCTATTCCTCTAAATCAATGAATATGTAGCCCTTATTCTGGTAAAAGTGGCGTAAAATGTCCCCATTACAAATTCAATTTTACAATATTTTACAGACCTCTCATATTGCCGATTTTATGAAATTTTGATATCATGTTCTTCTAACAATATGCTACTCACAAATCTCAAAAACCACATAGGTCACCGAGTTCGTTTCCGAATAAATCATTGAAATATGCAACTTTTAACGAATCTCCCAATGGTAACATCCATAAAGTCCGCCAATCTTGAAGGTACAAATTACCTTTTCTTCGCAAACAATCGGAATCTTTGTGATGTTACATTTATCAACGCCATATTCCCGGAAAAAATTGCCTTCTTTTTTGTTTGGTATTATCTTCCCTGAAACTATTGAATATGCCCTAAGAAAGACTGTCCGGTTCTCACTTACTTTGTCACAAAATACAACCTATTCTAAAGATGTTTATTGGGGTTAATATACTTACGTTTTCATTCATTATTCCATGAAGTACAAAGATAAGGACTCCCTATTAATTAGGTAAACATGAATATTAAATGATCATCAATGTGACGAAATATGTTAGAAATAAACAGAAAGCAATAAACAATAAGAAACAGTTATTCAGAGACAACTGGTAAGGTCTTTCACCATTTTTCATAATGGATACATGTTTACGTTTCATTTTACTTTAAATGTTGGTAAAAATGTAATGAAAAACTAAGTTCTGAACTTTAACATCCTTTTTGATAACGGTTGCTGAGAGCTTTTCGAAAAACTAGCTTGTTCCTAAGGACATGAAAGTCACTTCCGATTCGCAATGTCATTTATTTCCTCTTCACAGCAATACAATACTTTTTGGATACGGTTGCTAGATAGTTTTATTTCAAATAACATTGAGGCCAAGGCCATAGACCTTAGACTCTCGATCAAAATTTTCAGCCATATTGTTTGTAGTGATTTTTTTTTCTGTTATTAAGGTTTTTTGTATCTTTAATTGGTTTTGAGATATAAGCAACAAAACCTTACAATGAGACTTCAAAAACCGCTTTTGAGAACAGTCCAAAACCAAAGGACCAGTCATGTTGGACTCAATCTTTCATAACGCTCACATTTTCTCCAACATATTTGATAAGCTGACATTTACCGTTTTAAAGATTTTACAAAAAGACCAATTTTGGCTATGACCTTGACCAGCAACCTTGTTGACTTTTGACCATGGAGGTATATTCTTCATTGTTACTTTGAAATATACTTTTCCTATACTTACTGTTTAGGTTTAAAAGTTATATGTAAAATTTCTGAAACGCTTCAAGGCCAATTGCTCTAAGTAAAGTCATCGGAGAGGTTCGGACTAAATGAAACAAATGTAGGCCTTAACATTCTTAACATTTTTGCTTTTACACATCATCAGCTATTTAATACCGTTTCCGCGAAAAAAAGACAACAAGGGTCAGTGTCAAAGGTCCAGGTAAGACAAATCCAACTACATGGAAAAAAAACATTTCCTTCTAAATGGTCAGGCAGCTTAAGAGGAGATCTTTGAAATGCACAATGTTAAACTAGTTTCATGCTGAAGTGTTACACAAAATACCAAAATCAGACGATTTAAAGCAGATTTTATACTAACCAATTTTAATGTAAATATCTGTGTAAATATTTTAGGATGGCAGTTGATTGGGAAATGTACTTTTAAAGCAGAAGACATCTACATGTACATGAAAATTCATAACGCAAGCAATGAAATATTTTAAACAGATTCGTGTAATTTTTATGATTAAATTTTTGACATACAAGAAACAGAGCCACCTGTTGTTATACGCTTTATTATTTACCAAACATTAAGTTTCCATTCCAACTGAAAATTAGATTAAGTATTGCTTTACTTAGGGTTTCTATTTGTTGATTTCTCTGGAACAGTTGGCATTTCATTCATGATTTTATTTATGGCCGATAGTGGGATATACCTGTATTACACAGAAATGTATAATATTGAAATCTGTCAGCATAGTCGAAATGACTAAATACCGAAGTTACTGTGAATTTAAATTCTGCATATGCGCATTTCGACAATTTATGTCTCTTCAGTGCAGGTAAAATCTAAACGTTTGGAAGACCATAAACTCAAAGATGTTAAAAAACTGATAGAGATTAAATAATCAATATGATCTAAATGTCAAGCCAAAATCAGCTAAGGACAGAGCTTTGCACGAGGGAGATACTCCTTAGATTTCAACAAAATTTACAAAAATTTAGATATTGTAAGGTTCCAAATAGAATCGGCTTTCGGGTCAGCACCGAAGTACTGACTACTGGGCTGGTGAATACCCTCGGGGACTAACAGTCCACCAGCAGTGGCATCGACCCAGTGGTAACAAATGACTAAATACCGAAGTTACTGTAAATTTAAATTCTGCATATGCGCATTTCGACAATTTATGTCTCTTCGGTGCAGATAAAATGTAAACGTTTGGAAGACCATAAACTCAAAGATGTTAAAAAACTGATAGAGAACAAATAACCAATATGATCTAAATGTCAAGCCATAATCAGCTAAGGACAGAGCTTTGCATGAGGGAGATACTCCTTAGTTGTCAACAAAATTTACAAAAATTTAGATATTGTAAGGTTCCAAATAGAATCGGCTTTCGGGTCAGCACCGAAGTACTGACTACTGGGCTGGTGAATACCCTCGGGGACTAACAGTCCACCAGCAGTGGCATCGACCCAGTTGTAACAAATGACTAAATACCGAAGTTACTGTGGATTTAAATTCTGCATATGCACATTTCGACAATTTATGAGCTTCTATGGCAGCCATTGCAAGTTGAGCTGTAAAGGCCCTTTAGGGCCATTTGTATAGAAAAAAAACAATTTTCTAAACAGTAATATTATTTGTAAAAACATAAATGTAACTAACAGATATGTTCACTTTAAAACTTATATTTTTAGACATAAAATTGTGCAGGCCACACAATTAATAACTGTGAAAAAATAATCAATTAGATTGTAAGACAGCATTGCATAATAAAATCCCGAGACGTGAACATAATCAGAAATCAAAAATGTGATGTAGAAAAAACTCAAAACGTAAAAATTAAAAATTTTCCTATTTGTTGATAATGTCTCCTTTGTTTTGTTCTTTTTTCTGTTATATCATGTGAACTTCGGTATTTAGTTATTTTCATGTCTCTGGACTTTGACTTTTGTTATTTTAGTCGTTTGTTCCTTCGGTATTCTACTTTCGCTGATTTAAGTAATGGTTAGCCTATTGAGCTCCAACACAGCAAATAATTTATTTTTAGATTCCACATAACTTCTTAATGTTGGCTAACTATGCAATATACTCATACATATAGATTATTTTCTTGAAGTTCAGCTTTTTGTCCCTCGCTTACTGATCTACTTATAGGTCTATGGGTGTTCAGTAATTCAGCTGAGCAGAGAAAGAAATCTTAATACAGTTTTACTGATATATTTTTTTCAAGATCAGCCTTACATGCCTTTCCTCCAATTTTTTTTATTTTCAGCACAACATGGCTCATGAAGTCACAATAAAAAATGGAATGATATAGTTGGCGTAAATGCAAATGAATCAACCTCTTTACAAGAACATGGTAAAATACAAATACAACTATTTTGTGCGAGTTACAAGACAGCCAAAAGTCATCACCAACCCAACTTCAGAAGCGTGCAAGGATCATTCCGAATTTGATTCACTAGAACATGAACATATTGTACGTTACATATTTTCTGCTCTTTTACAATCGTGGTTTGCGGACTTTGGTGTAATAACGGCTACAAACGAGACTTTACTGACTTTACAGCTGTTTAAGTCGTTTTGAGATTCCTAATTTTGTTTCTCTTGTCTTACAATAAGTTATGGTCATAACACTTGAGTTGTTAAACTTACCTGTAGAGAGTTGAACACAACAAATGCATAACTGAATATAATCATGTCCTTACTGAAGGAGAGTAGACCAAACACCCATGTTAAACCCAAAACTGGTGCTAAAATAATAACGCTGCGGATCCCAGTTCTGGAAGAGACAAAAGGTTTCAACACAAACAAAAAGAACTGTACGATTCCTTGTTTATATGCATTTATATTTGGAATACATATGTTATATAAAATAACAATAGCCATACTAGTTTTTTAAACATTGAATGAATCACAAACACCGACTATGAAAAAAAGACTTTTGGTAGTGTGACGGATGTCACGCTTTGAGCAAGTCATACTACTCTATTATCCGGTGCACCTAATGATACCTCCAGTTTTTGTTAGGGTTTACACTGTAAGTGCTTTAGTTGTTTAGTTTTGTGGCGTTCTGGTTCATTTTTGTTTATTTGTTTGGTTTGTGTCATGTTGTCTCGAATTGTATTAAACCTGAATTGCCGTGTTTTTTTTAATATCTTAATTTTTAATTACCCATTTCCCTTTCTCGCATTTGCTTCGGTATTTGTTTGCCGATAAGGTTACAACGACTTCTTCACATTGTTTGAAAGATGAAGGTAACATTTCGTCAAATTATCAGCAGAATGTCTCGTTACAAATATTGTAATGACTTTATCCTGATGTGAAAAATGGATACGAGGAAACATCTATAATGGCTGAAAATTGTGATTACAATGTACTTGCAAAATTTTCTGCCAGGAACTACACGGCAATGTCACAAATAAGACAAAAGACAAACAACGATAGGAACTCGGGACAGCCGGGAACTCGGGACTTGGTACCGGCACTAACAAAAGCAAGTTAAACCGGTTTATGGGTACCCAAACCTCCACCCTATTTTATAATAAACATACGAATAAAACCAAATACAGGTAAACTACTAGCTCCATGACTGCAGGTTTGAAAGGAGAGAAAATGACAATACATTATTTTGAAAGATAGGTCAAGGTGTGCTCGGCGCTTAACTGCCGGCTAACTCCAGAAACCTAATTTGCTGATAAAACACTGTCGCACTACGGAAAAAAAATCAAACTCAAAACCTTCCGAAGGGTTTGGTCAAGAATCATTATATACTTCAGTAGACATCGACAATATCAATGAGAGGTCAAAATTTTTAGGTCATTAGATCATCCTGATCTACATTTATGCCATCGTTTTTCTTCACATTTTCTAAGCACTTTCTAAGGCGATGTCTCGTGATGTGGTTGACGTCGATTACACAGTATCAAATGATTGTTTTCACAATATACTGAATACACGAACCGTTACCGTAGGGGGCAACTGGAAGTAGAAACTTTTTATTTTAAATAGGTTTAGCGTTCATGTGTATATTCTCAACAGAAATGCTTACAGTAAGCTATTCTCACATCATAATGATTATTGCTAGTAATGTTGAAAATAACAAAATACCGAAATTACTGTAAATTTAGTGTCTGCATGAGGCAATTTCGACAAATTATGTCTCATCAGTGCAGATCTAATTATTTGGAAGACCATAAACTCAAAGATGTTTAAAAACTGACAGAAAGCAAATAACCAAAAAATAATCTAAATGGAAAGCCTAAATCAGCTAAGGACAGAGCTGTGCATGAGGGAACTGGAAAATATATGAATGCAAATATATATTATGGGAAATGAAACAATAAATGTTGATTGATATTTTATTTATACGTGTATGTAATTTATTATTTATTTCGTTATTTGTACCTCCGACACAGCAAGTAACAAAATAATGAAGTCACTGTAATTTTAGTTTCTGCAAGTAATGTTCTATAAGTTTTAATAATGTTCCTTTTGCTTTATTTGTTCAATAAACTATGCTAAATTTACAAGTTTGAATTAAACATATGGTTTTCTGAGGTCATCATTGTTAACTTCCATCAGATTCTGATAGTATACATTTCCTTCAATATAATCTCTTGTGTTTCTTCAAATTTGTCAAGAAATTTTCTGAATATTTTTCAATACTTACTTCAATTTCTCACTTCTTTTTTTATTCATTGTTGCACGTGTTGAAAATAACTTTTGAAGCACTAAACCAGCAATGATGAAATTCATCTAAAATGTAAAACATTTATAAAAGATTATCATTTCCTCTCAAACATTCGACTATTGAAATATGCAGCTTAGCAATACATGTCAATATCAGAGTGTTGTCTGCTGATTTAATTATTTGAGGTAATTCCTGTAATTTATTGGTTAATCTACATGCATAGGTTGTGAGACAATATCGAATTACGTCTCTATGGATATAAACACAAATGTGGAATTCTATATATAAGACAACTTAATCATCGTGCTAGAATATGATGACAAAGTCATGTACTCACCGCAACCACGGCCAAACATGGACAAAAGAAGGCATAGATAAGTCCTTTGTCTGTCGATATCCAACAACTAAATAAAAAATTACTTTCGATGAAAAGTAGGCAATCGCAAAAACATTGCACCTAAAAATACCTACATATACAAAAGCACATATATTGGATACAAACATGCTTTGTTACTTTTTGTATCCGTACGAAATTAAACTAATTAATCCAAAGACAGCTTACATAACAGTGTTGTAAGAAATAGCTCGTCCAATAAGATTTTACCAATTCTGTAATACTGTTATGGAGTAAACAATAAATCATAATTAAAGCTTATAAAAAAAGCGAGCATGTTTCTTTAGGATTTTATTCGTAAATGGTGTACTGTATTTGGATTCTGGGTTTTTAATATAATAGACATCTTGTCGGCTTTCTTTTTATAAATGGACTAATAAATTGTCGAAAATTTTAAACGAAGACCAGACCTCCAATCTTTGAATTTAGTAGTACAAATTCTAAACAAACAATTCATTATTAAGTCTCCCAAACGAAGTTTGGGAGACTTATTGTTTTTGTTGCGTTTCTTATTATTTTTGAATTTTTGTGTCATTTGCAAGTACATGTAGCTCGTATTTTTTTCTTGTCAGCAGGTATATCTCTACATGTTTGGAATTGAAAATATTATTTATAGCCCTAATTATAACAAATAATTAACTTTATACTAATTATATAACTTATTTTGAAATTTCAAAATGTTATAAAATTTACATAGTTATTACTTACAATTCGTTTGATCCATAGCCATCTAAATTTGTAACAATGACAGAAGTAACTACAATAACAGTTGAAAGCCCTGAATTATACAAAAAGTCTGTTAGTTAAGTTTTTATCCCGGAGAAAAAATATAAGATATCATTTTAAGTTTAAAAATGGGCGTTTATTTTCTGCTGGTACATATAACATACTTCAATACTATTGGAGGCCGATTTCTATTTTGCAAATAATCTTTTAGGTAACATTTATCCCGTTTATATTACATAAAAATAACAATTAGTTTTCTTAGTATCATCGTTTTTTTATAATTATAATATGACATGTCAAAAACGCTTTGTTTCCAACCCCATAGTAAAATCGCTATATATATTCATGGCTGTTCCCATTCATATGTAATTATGCTGTAAAAAAACTGTGAGCAAAACTCACTAATAAATACCCCCCCGCACCCCCATTTGATTCCAGAAACTAAAAATCAATCAAATCAAATTCTGAAATAGAAGGTGCACATCTACATTATGTCATAAAGACTGCGATAAAGTTTCATGAAAATCTATTCAGTGGTTTAGGAGGAGTAGCGGATAAGAGACGGGTACCCACTTGTAATGTAATGGCTAAGTACATATTTTGCTATAGGAAACCGCAAAAATCGATCAAATAAAATTCTGAAACAATAGGTGCACATCTATATTATGTCATAAAGACTGTGTTAAAGTTGCATGAAAATTTATTCAGTGGTTCAGGAGGAGTAGCGGATAAGAGATGGGTACCCACTTGTAACATAATGGCCAACTCCATGTTTTACTATGGGAAACCCCCAAAATTAATCAAATCAAATTCTGAAATAGGAGGTACACATCTACATTATGTCATAAAGACTGTGTTCAAGTTTCATGAAAATCTTTTCCCTGGTTAAGGAGGAGTAGTGGATAAGAGATGGGTACCCTCAGGTGTAACGGACGGACGGAGAGACGGACGGACAACCCCTTCACTATATACCCCCCATTTTTCAAGCGGGGGTATAATAAATAAAAGTGCCTTTAAATTTTCTAATTTTTAATTTGAGTTTTGTTATGCTTAAGTTTTTATGTCAACACAAAAATATTCCACACGAAAATATTATCAAAACCAAGGATCTTGGCTTAAATGTATTTCTTTCAAAGTGTCATACATGTTAACAATCAACAATTTGTACTGTGTTTTTATCGCCGACTAATGAAGACTCCAACAAAAATGTCAACACAAAGTTAATTTTAAATGTAAGGAATATTGCTAATTATCCCCGCACTTTCGAAGAAAGTTCGGGGATAATGTTATACCCTCCGTCTGTCCGTCCGTCCGTCCGTCACACTT